>JANAVB010000484.1:0-21876 GCA_029216955.1 Iris pallida
AAATTTCTAGAATTTCCCATCTGGAAAGAGAGTAATGAAGTCAACTTTGATTTCTCTATTTCCTTTCTAAGCTTCCTTAACTTGATAACCAGAAACTTTAGGGTATCTTTGGTGCTGGAGGTAGGAGGGAAAGTTGAAGAGGCTATTCCGTATTGTCAGAAGGCTATCTCGGTATGTAAGTCTCGTCTAAAGAGGCTTAGTGAGGATGTTAACTTGGCAGGCCTGCCAGTGCACAATGCAACTTCTGCGTCAGATGAAGGCGGCAATCAGGTTTCAAGTGAGGCTGGTGCTGATCCATGTATAGAGGAAGATGAGAAAGTGGCTCTCAGTGGTGTCTTGAGTGAGTTGGAGAGAAAGGTAAGTGCTATTCTAGGCTCTTAGTGCCGCCTCATATCTAAACTGCTCTTTTATTTGTATTGAAGAGTCTTCTCAATTTTTAATACACTACGATCTGCAAACATCTTTTCTGATCTTTGTTACCTAATGAAATCTAAACTAGCTGAATGATTAGTATCATTTTGGGGAATTGTGATGCACTCGACGGTGGGAAGACCTTGGTATTTCCTGCAAGAAGCTTTTGTTATTTATGTTCACCTACAAATCTTTGATTACCTGCATTCATTGTGGATAATATTGGATATTTTTTTCATTGTTGTATGATTTCTCTAGTACTGAGCTTTTGCCATTTGAATGCAGCTGGAGGACCTACAGCAAGCCGTATCAAATCCTAATTCCATATTTTCCGAAATCATGAAAATGGTTGCATCAAAATCAGCATCTGCTGAAACTAATCTACCCAACACGGAGTCGAGGTCTCTAATGGGTTCTTCACAGCTGGGTGCCGCGACCAGTGGTTTCGATTCCCCAACGATCTCTACGGCAGCAACTAATGGTGGTGTAACTCATCTTGGTGTCGTGGGGAGGGGCGTTAAGCGAGCTTCGCTGAATCCAGTTGGTGCACAGCCTTTATCGAAGAAGCCCTCGCTGGACACGTCTGCCGAGACTGCTGCCAGCAGCATTTCGGAAGCTGCTGTTGATTCTTCCAGCCAAAATGCTTAGCTCCCATTGTAGTGATGGATGCTGGGACAATCTCTCTCCCTGCGTTGTGCTTGTGACTTGGAATGCTGGGATGATGATTCTGCTTACCCCTTGCTTTTGGTGTAATTATTGACTTAGACATAGGTCGGGTGCTGGCGTCTTGGTGGTTCCAGAGTACTTTCGTGCCAAACCATATTTATGTACGAAAGTAATAGATTCTATGAGTTTAGACTTAGCACTGTGGGATCTGTAAGATGACTGACTGCTCAGTATTGTTGGGCTGTTGAGACGTTAAACTTTGAGAACTCCGGTTATTTGGATACCTGCCCGTCTGCTTAATCTTGTTCAGTTTTGTCGTAACAGACTTTCACGTTTGGAAGTGTTTACCATGTTGTAGGGGTGAGCATTGTTTCAGTTGATCCAAACCGAAACTGCGAAAACCGAATTGAATCGTTTATTTGAAAACCGAATTGAACCGCAATTTTGTCAAATTGAACCGGATTAAGCCAAAATGGTTGGCTGAATTGTCGTCCGAACCTGGGTACACGACCTGCAAGGAAGTTTCTTAAGCCTGATTTTTATCAGCAAATACCCTTTCAAATTTAAGTGGAATTATGGTTTGGATGTTGATTTGGTCATTTAATTTCTTAACGAAGTAATTGGTAGGTCTCATCTAATTGGTTAAGGGTCTCCAATGGTATTTTTATGGTGGTGCTCATATTGGGTCGGTAATCATCTACATTACAATTATGCATAGAAACGGACTAGTCTTGATGCCTGGAGAGAATCATTTCAAAGGTTATTCTTTGATCTTAACTAACGAAGGACTCTATTGGTAACATAGATTTTAGTACACGTGTCCTGGTAATGTTCTAACCATTAAATCAGATCCTATTAGATGATTAAGAAATAAGGTTATCTACTTGAGTTTCCAGATTATAGCACCTCGTTTTTCGGATCTTGACAACTAATTTGTAAAGCAAAGCTCTCTATGTCACGTCCCGACCCGAAAAATTTCGTCCTCGCATCGATTTTACCGAATCGTTCGTCCTGCTGGGACGTGATGTCGTACGAGTTTGGAGTTGCACTCGTATAAGGCAAGATGACAAGTTTTCAAATGGTTATCTCGATTGATTATTAGCAGCGGAAGAAAACATAGTACACGAAACAATTCTCTTTATTCGATAAGCAGCGTAACATTACAAAGGCTTTCAATAGCCTAGATGAATCATGCCAGATTAGCTTACAACACTCAAATTCTTTCTTGCCCACAAAGGATTCCACCGTTCCATACATCATGTCTTCTATATCCTGGCCGCATCATCTGTTGCAAGTCCGAGCGTCAATGCGGTCGCACGCCTCAAAACGCTACGTCATTCCATGTCTCAGCGCGTTCAAGTGAAGCTCCGCCGCGAGCAATCCATTACCTGCATCATGCAAGCAATCTGGTGGAGGATCAGTACTAATCCTCTCGTATACTGATATTAACCCACTTTACTAAACCGACATTAAGTAGATATATTGAATCATGCAGCATACAATTTAGTGATCTTTCTATCTTTGCCTTAGGATCAGTTTCATGGCATATTCGAAAACAGTAAAACATGTTATCATGGCACATGTTATTTGATTCGCATAAGCAAGCAAGCAACCAATATCAATCTCGTGTTGTTTCATGGTTTCTTACCAACATCGACGCACTCATCCTTGCCTGAAGTAAGGTGAATACGCCTACCATCTTTTTCTCTCATGTTATAGTGATCTTGTGCAGGATCTCTGTGTGCTTACACTTTCAGTCCACCGTTCTTTAACTATATGAAGGTCACTGGCATTTCAAGCCTAAATGGACTATATTTCTCAAATCACATATGTAAGACGGTGATACTCTGTACATGATTGCTAGCCCATATATTGTCACGTCCCGCTCCCGTTGGAGCGATCGTCCTCGCTAAGCATGATGTCGCACGGGCCTAAGTTGTGCCCGTGCAAGGCTAGTCCCAGAAACGACCGATTTGAGCTAGGCCACAGAGTCGCACAAAGTGTCCCCATTTGTAGCGGAAAGTAAATGAACACAACTTGAAGCGAATTAAATTCTTTATTGACATTCAAGAAGTTTACAAGCGGCGCTAGGCCGAGATTACAAATCGCTCAAGCTCTCTCTCTCTGAAACATAAGAGGCGTGCCAAGTGGCTTACAAGATGGAATGATTCATGGCGATGTTCCGATATATTATGTCCTGTATATGGTGCTTCAGCTCCTTACAACGCTCCAAGGCTCCAGAGTTAGCTCCGCGCCTTAGCACGTTCGAGGAAAGCTCTGCACCCGATGACGACTCCTGCGTCCTGCAAGCAAACTGTGGGGTTATCAGTACATTGTTATGCATTGGTGGGGAGGCTAGCTCGCCCACAATGCTATCATTACCAAACACGTTCTATTTACTTTTGTGCACCGTCTATCATTCATTGTCTTTCTAATCTTGCCTTAGGATCACTTTCATGGCATATTTCATAACCTATCTCGTGTTGCCGAATTCGAGTGTTCGCATGGAAATACATGCATTACTTACCCATACTTACCGTCCGGCCTTCCCTGTCCAAAGTAAACCAAGTTAGTCAACAATTCATATAAACTTTCAATGTCGAGTGCGTGTCCCTGCCTCAGATTCTAGCGCGTCGTAGGCACGTTCTCTAACTCATTTGCATGAAGTACTCTTTATCATTTGGTGTGTTACATTTCAAGCATGTACAGAAGGCGCTTTATTTAGTTAACTTAGACTACTTTGTTTCAATGCAAGGACTTGAACGTGGATTGCCACCAGCAAAGCCCACTTAGTATATGCACCGGTCGCTGGCATCACAAGCCATTTTGGACACATTCTTTTGCATTCTCACCTATCGAAGCGTGATGGTTGGTACACCTTGATAGTCTCTTGAAATGCCTGGCCTTACGTCTCCTTGAGTGGCCGAGCCCCCACTCAAAGCAGCCCGTAAGCCGGTTTTGATTCCGCCTAGGTCGGCCACGATATTCCTCCCCCTCGATCGTGCCGCGGAATCCCTTCTTCTTCACGGCCACGATATTTCCCCCTCGATCGTGCCGCAGTTGTCCACGACCATTTCGTATTGTTTGTCACTTTAACTTAACGGCTGTCTTTGAGCCATAGGCTGTCTCTGAGCCATAATGCGTTATCGACCAGGTTGGCGTCCGTGCAGCGCGGGTAGCGAGCCCCGTTGCACGTGCCCGTCATACCTGTCGTTAACCATTCTTTCCTTTCTTATCTTTTATTCATTCTTTCTTTTCTTTCTTTCACTTGTCCGTTCGTTCATTGATTCATTCACATATTCATTCATTCTCATATTCATTCTTTCATTCGTTGATTCATTCATTCACTTATTCGTTCATTATTCATTCGTTATGCAACTCCCCGTGCGGGAGTTGCCTTTGCGATCCATCGTCCCGAAGTCTTTCAATGTTGCTATACTCTACTCGGAACGACTATGTCGATAGTTTCGTTTATTGTTGTAAACCATTCATTGTTTCATTGTTGAACGCATAAGAGACTTGAACGTAAGCTTGTGCCTTAGCACGAGGGTAGAGCGCGGTGCGAGAGTTCTCACATTTTCCATGTTCTTTTCTATATTCTATACAAGCATACAAGATGGGATTATTCCCTTAGCTAGGTGCGTTGAGTCATTCATTTATTAGCATGCGCGGTGTTGACGCCTAGCGATTCTAGCAATAATGTCCGTATTGTAATATGTCTAGGCTAAGCAAAGACGGGTTCATCGGAGCCACCCACCTTAGCGATGTTCGCATCGGCCGAGCGATACTCCGAGCGCGCCTTTGAAAGTCTAAGTCCAGATTCCTCTTTGACGGGCCAATGTAGCCTTGCATCAATTCATCATCGGGTCGATGCAACTCTTCGGGTCGACGGCTCGTTTGAGTCGTTGTACTTGTCGTTTGAATCGGCGTTCCGCTAGGGTGGAGCGGGTCATTACATAATACACCACTCAAAACAAGTCTCGTTCTCGAGACTTCCTGAGTGCAGGTCATCCTACTGTTCCTTAACTCATATCGTGTACGTATCTTAGACAATTTCTATCGAATGGCTTTATCGCTCGATGGTATCGAACTATGCTCGTTATCCTTCCAAGTTTTATGTTGCATACGTTTGGTAATTTTATTGAATGACCGTTCACTCATTTTAGACTTGATGATACTTATTCAATTGCCGAGTTTCTTCGACTTGGTTGCTATTTTGTCGTATCATGGGACTGTAATGGCCGCACGAGGTGCGTTGTCATTTTTCAAACACGAGAGTCGTAGGCTGAGGCAAACTCACTCATTCGTTCATGCGCATCTCAACACCCACTCGCAGCTACATTCGAGTTCATCATATTCCTGAGTTTGGATCGTGCACATATTCAAGGCGTCCCCGAATACGTACATTTCAACCAAGCTTAGCGATTAGCGAAGTCGGACAAGCTACTCGTGATAGTTTCGATTTGCCGATCGTTTTACTAACTTCGATTTAAACCGAACTCATGTGCGTCTTACTATCATTTATCTCGATCTTCGAGATGATCCGATTCGTTTCTCAAGC
Source organism: Iris pallida (assembly GCA_029216955.1). NCBI lineage: Eukaryota > Viridiplantae > Streptophyta > Magnoliopsida > Asparagales > Iridaceae > Iris > Iris pallida. The sequence continues at coordinate 5,639 of JANAVB010000484.1, forward strand.
ATTCTTGTCTACGAAATCAATACGATTCTTCTTAGCGGGGTCGACCAAGTCTAAGTAATTTCGTCCGATTCAAGACCAAATATTGTACTATCATCGAGTATATCTTCCTATCAATGATTCAGTTCGTTATCCAACTTTACTTGCGCATCATTCATTCTTATCATTCCCTTCGTTTGGGGCCAATCTCGCGTCGTCGTTCATGCACACTCCTCCGCCTACACTTTCTTTGATTCCGAGCCACGCTCGTACTAGTATCATTCCTTTATTTTAACACGATCTCAATCCCCATAATTTCCATTCCTCAAGTCTCGTTTGGAATTCAACGTGTCACTTGGTTGGATCGTGCACCGCATTCCAGGCGTCCCCAAAATACATGCATTCACCAAACCGCGTGATAGAGAATTCATCATTCTCACTCGAATTGCATCGTGCACATACTCCGACGTTCCTGAAATATATGCATGTCAGCCGAATCTTGAGCAGGGTTTCCTATTCTTGAACCATTTCATCCATCCACACCAATCCCTAAGATCAATCTTTCGATTGCTAACTCTTGAAATAGGGGCGTCTCGCCTACCCGCTAGGCCATTTCTCAAGGCTAAGTCAATGTCAGGATTGGAATCATAATTTCCAACAATAATGCCAACACTGACCCCAATCCTAGGGTCAAACCAAAGTCAGTAGTACGGAATTTTCTACCCAAGCTCGCGTCACTCAGATTTCTAAACATCGAGCACGATCACCTATTCGCATCAATGCATTCGTTGCGCGTATTCAATCCATTCAAATCACCAATTCTAACCAATTCATGTTTCGATCACGAGGTCGTCTAGCTTTGACAATATGTTACGCCCCAATCTTACGCGAGTCCGATTATCCACGGTGGTTCATGAATCACCATGCAACGCTCCTGCGGAATAATCATTCTCATCGGGGCATAACTCTTGCTTGCGTCTAGACTAATTCATTCTCGATACGCGGATTGGACCTACGCAATCCTCAAATTCAACCGTCACGCACGCTAAGTCATTCTCAAGTCAACATTCGCGTCAAACCACAAGTCGATGTATCACATTTGCTATGCCATGCAAGTTCGATTACCCCCGCTGTATGAATCACCATGCCAGCGCTCACGCTGAGTGATCGCCCTAATTGGCGTGACGCATGTGCGAGACTGGAGTTGCGCTCGCATAAGACAAGAACGTCAACGTTGTGGTTGTCAACGAAGCATATCCAAACATTTTTATTTTTCATCCAAGCCAAGATTTCGGTTCGATAATCTGACCGTCATTCGTTCAACTAGAAAAATCCTCGAGCCACGTCTATATTTTCCTCGACACGTTTCAATATCCCGAGTATAGCATCCATCGGAACAATGACATTTGCACGATCGTCATTCGCCGAGTCAGAGTACCCCCGAGTTATCGCATATCGATCTTTGATACGCCTCAATACCATCGACGATATGCGTAACCTGATGATCTTCCTTTGCAAACCAATTTCGAGTCGTGCGACTGATGCTATTGTCCGAACTGGATATACCACCATTCCAGTCGATTCAATCCAAGATCAAGTTCGATCGCTATTCCTCAAGCTAGTTTCAATATCGTTCTCCAAAACTCAAGTCACATTTTATTTGACCAATCCGAAATCACAAGTGCTATCCTCTAGCTTCCTCGATCAAGACATACATCTTTATTCATCATTCTGAGTCGTTTTCTAACTTGCGTTGCCCATGACAAGTTGTTCGAACACATCTCGTTCGGGACATTCGAAGTCACGATCAACTAAGCGTGACGCGTTCTAAGGCTTTGCGCGATCGCATCGCCTCGCCGACATACTCGCCGTTACTCGTAATCCTCAATTTTGCTCGAATGATTTTCAAGAAAATCCATACACCACTCGGATTCGAGCCATCCTATTTAATCCACAATCACCTTCACATCATTTGCTAAGACATATTTCAGATTCGTTCGACGAATCTCTAGCGTAATCGCTCACGTCGTATCGACGCACTAAGTCGTTCGTACTCTTCCTCAAAATCCAAATCAATCTTCCGTGCACGCCTAAGCGTTTGTTTGATAGCGTTCCTATCGATATACCCTCTAAGTGTAGCTTCGTTCCCGACCGAACGGTACTTGATATCGCTCGCAACTCGATTGCACCAAAAAGTCGAGGTGCGCGACACGCGACACAACTTAGCCAAAAGGTCGTGTGCATAGCTATCCCGTGCGGACTATATTCGAGTTTGCACGCTCACTTATTTTCGTTCGAGCGATAATCGATCTCGCTCGCAACTCGTTTGCACCAGAAGGTCTAGGTGCGCGATACTCCCACAACTTAGCCAAAAGGCTGCGTGCATAACCATCCCGTTCAAACTATACTTTGGTCTCGTGTACTCGTTCGCTATTGTCAGCGTAAGGTTATTCAAGCACGCCTTGCGTTTGCTAACTTCTAGCATTTTAGTTTTCTTTCGACTTAAGTCCGTCATGGTTTGGCACAAAGGCTTTCGCCTATCGATCCCGTTCAACCGAGTACTCGTACGAGCTTTTGAAAATATTAGACTTATTGTATGGAACATCCCAAGGCACAACGAGAGAGCGTATACTTCTTCATTTTCAACGAGCTTTCAAAACTGAGAGAATCAAAATGAAGTCCAAGGACGTAAAGTCGTGCTCTGATACCAATCTGTCACGCCCCGCTCCCGCAGGAGCGATCGTCCTCGCTAAGGCGTGATGCCGCACGGGCCTAGGTTGCGCCCGTGCAAGGCTAGTCCCAAAAAGCCGATTTGAGCTAGGCCACAGAGTCGCACAGAGTGTCCCCATTTGCAGCGGAAAGTAAATGAACACAACTTGAAGCGAATTCAAATTCTTTATTGACATTCAAGAAGTTTACAAGCGGCGCTAGGCCAAGATTACAAATTGCTCAAGCTCTCTCTCTCTCTGAAACATAAGAGGCGTGATAAGTGGCTTACAAGATGGAATGATTCATGGCGATGTTCCGATACATTATGTCCTGTATATGGTGCTTCAGCTCCTTGCAACGCTCCAAGGCTCCAGAGGCTCCGCGCCTTAGCACGTTCGAGGAAAGCTCTGCACTCGATGACGACTCTTGCGTCCTGCAAGCAAACTGTGGGGTTATCAGTACATTATTATGCACTGGTGGGAGGCTAGCTCGCCCACAATGCTATCATTACCAAACGTTCTATTTACTTTTGTGCACCGTCTATCATTCATTGTCTTTCTAATTTTGCCTTAGGATCAGTTTTATGGCATATTTTATAACCTATCTCGTGTTGCCGAATTCGAGTGTTCGCATGGAAATACATGCATTACTTACCCATACTTACCGTCCGGCCTTCCCTGTCCAAAGTAAACTAAGTTAGTCAACAATTCATATAAACTTTCAATATCGAGTGTGTGTCCCTGCCTCAGATTCTAGCGCGTCGTAGGCACGTTCTCTAACTCATTTGCATGAAGTATCTTTATCATTTGGTGTGTTACATTTCAAGCATGTACAGAAGGCTTTATTTAGTTAACTTAGACTACTTTGTTTCAATGCAAGGACTTGCACGTGGATTGCCACCAGCAAAGCCCACTTAGTCTATATGCACCGGTCGCTGGCATCACAAGCCATTTGGACACATTCTCTTTTGTATTCTCACCTATCGAAGCGTGATGGCTGGTACACCTTGATAGTCTCTTAAATGCCTGGCCTTACGTCTCCTTGAGTGGCTGAGCCCCACTCAAAGCATCCCGTAAGCCGGTTTTGATTCTGCCTAGGCCGGCCACGATATTCCTCCCCCTCGATCGTGCCGCGGAATCCCTTCTTCTTCACGGCCACGATATTCCCCCCCTCGATCGTGCCGCGGTTGTCCACGACCATTTCGTATTGTTTGTCACTTTAGCTTAACGGCTGTCTTTGAGCCATAGGCTGTCTCTGAGCCATAATGCGTTATCGACCAGGTTGGCATCCGTGCAACGCGGGTAGCGAGCCCGTTGTACGTGCCCGTCATACCTGTCGTTAACCATTCTTTTCTTTCTTATCTTTTATTCATTCATTCTTTTCTTTCTTTCACTTGTCCGTTCGTTCATTGATTCATTCACATATTCATTCATTCTCATATTCATTCTTTCATTCGTTGATTCATTCATTCACTTATTCGTTCATTCATTCATTCGTTATGCAACTCCTCGTACGGGAGTTGCCTTGGCGACCATTGGTTCCGAAGTCTTTCAATGTTGCTATACTCTACTCGGAACGACTATGTCGATAGTCTTCCGTTTCATTGTTGTAAACCATTCATTGTTTCATTATTGACGCATAAGGGACTTGAACGTAAGCTTGTGCCTTAGCACGAGCGTAGAGCGCGGTGCGAGAGTTCTCACATTTTCCATGTTCTTTTCCATATTCTATACAAGCATACAAGATGGGATTATTCTCTTAGCTAGGTGCGTTGAGTCATTCATTTATTAGCATGCGCGGTGTTGACGCCTAGCGATTCTAGCAATAGTGTCCGTATTGTTATATGTCTAGGCTAAACAAAGACGGGTTCATCGGAGCCACCCACCTTAGCGATGTTCGCATCGGCCGAGCGATACTCCGAGTGCGCCTTTGAAAGTCTAAGTCCGGATTCCTCTTTGACGGGCCAATGTAGCCTTGCATCGATTCATCATCGGGTCGATGCAACTCTTCGGGTCGACGGCTCGTTTGAGTCGTTGTACTTGTCGTTTGAATCGGCGTTCCGCTAGACGGAGCGGGTCATTACATATATGAAGGACTCCGAATTTCTGAGTAAGTGACTTATCACATCAATCGCAGGTTGCAAACCGTCTTAATGAAGTGACCGTCAATACCGATCGAATTTTCAAAATCATCCTTCCTAGGCCGAACGGTCCCAGCGCTCTGGCGTACCACGTTCGAGGGAAGCTATCACATATCCATGCACGGGCTATATATCTCAAGTCCATTTGACCATGCAATACGTATCAATTTCATACAATCAAGCAATTCGTCGCCTATCTCTATTTCCATTGGCACAATGTCCCAACTCAATGTCCATCAACGAACGCCTCGAGGGCCATAAACATTTCGAGGCAGCATATCGCATTCAATAGTTATTCAATATCCTTTGAGTCGTGCATTCGATGTATGCCCCGATTCAGTATTTTCATGTTCTACGCCTTAGTGTTCAAGGTGTATGTTCTTTCCCTCCGACTCGTGGACTGAGACATGTCTCGATAGGGTATTCATGAGGCACTCGCGCCGATATAGTCTTTTCATGTTCTAGCATACTAACGTGCACGGAGACACGCATTTGATTGATGTTCAACGACTCGTGCCTTGAGGCACGTTTCGATCCAATCGTTCAATGTCCCGTGACTCGTGCATTTGATGCACTTGTCGATAGTTATCCCATGTTCTTATGGCTTGCGCACCGAGGTGCTAATCTTTGCGGTATTTCGATATTTTATGGTGACTCGTACATTTGATGTACATTTCAATTCAATTGTTCTATCTAGTGTTCGACACGCACAACGATATCCCTGGATCGAGCCATGTCCGTGGTCTCGATAGATTAACTTAGCATACAATGGTACATTTTACGTAGGCATGACGGAGTAGGTAAGAAGTGTCAAAGTTCTCCCACCTTAAGCCGATACGCCTTGTCGTTTCACCGAGCCGATGTGGCTCGATTTCATAACTTTGTTGCACGGTCAATTATTCTGACTTAGTCATCCGAGCACTTAGTGCTGCGTTGAACTACTCGACTTGATTCGGCCTACCGTGTTACGAGGCGATGATTTGGTTTTGCGGACTCCATTGCAAACAAGGCAAAATATCGACATCTTATATTTCAGCATAAAAGCATAGCCTGCACACGAAACCAACTAAAATCAATATTCGTTCAAATCAGACTTGTGCGTTGTATCGATTCGATTTCTTAGAATCTTCGAACCGACTTAATGCTTTCTCTCGGGCCAACTTAACACTTGCATCGATCTTATTCGATGCATTCCTCAGATCAATGTAACTCATTGGATCGATTCGCATTGATACATATTTCAGGTCAACGCAACTCTTCGAGTAAATGACTCAGCATAATGCACCGTGCGGAGCGGGACATTACACTCTAAGGGCCTGCTTGGCAATTGTAGGGGTAGCGGTTATGAGGTATTTTTAGAGTACCGGTTATTAACGGTTATGAGGGGTCCGATTTTGGATGGTTTTTAAATAGCGGTTTTTAAACCAGTCCAATTCATGCTCGGTAATTCACTAACGAGCGTTCTGAAATTTTTTTACACGAATAAAATTAATTAGGAAGGGTATCAGTAGTTATAATTATATTTTTTGTGAGGATATAAATAGAATAAAATAAGAAAGTCACTCAAAATCTACCGATTTGGGGTGTTTATAAAGCCACCAAAAATTATATTACACCGATTTTAGGAGGTTTTTGAGCCGACCAAAACCAGTGCCTCAAAAAGATTAACAAGTAGGAGTTTTCACAAACGGTCGGTTCAAAAACACTCCAGAACCGGTGTAAATACCGTCACCAAGTATACCCTAAGAGGTGTACACTTCAAAATCTTCAACAAACATCTCCGCGAAGACGAGCAACATATAAGAAACTGGACGAAAGAATAAAGGCAATCAGCATGCAATATTTTATTCATGTTGGACGAAGAAGTTTGATGCAATAGACGTGATCTTTAGGCCTAGTTAGTTTGATTCGCGGAAATGAAATCCCCATCAAGTGTCCTGTGTTTTTTTTCTTTCTTTCTTTGCGGTGTTTGAAAAGGCCGAAATATAGTCAGAATACATCTTTGAGAGGGAGAGAATACAGAAAATTAGGAGTGATAGTGAATCCTTTGAGCGTGGGAAACAATTTTACCCTCTTTTCGAAACCATTTTTCTTTCCTACTCCTTTCCTTTAACATCCAAAAATCGAAAATGAATGACTTTCCTTTCCAAAGTCTTTGATTCCGCAAATCAAACGTGGCCTTAATGTATAGGAAACAGTCATTAACAGCCTTAATGTATAGGAAACAGTCATTAACGATTAAGAAATACAACATGGTGCAATGAGGATCCTGCCAGATGAGGAGGGTCTAGATGTATCCAAGCTTATTCCCACATTAATGGAGAGAATCTCTCCTGCAACTCGAGACCTACATCATCCATGATGCAACTGCCAAGCTGACCCTCCCAACAAAACAGAAACTCACCTCTTTCAGGTTCTTGTTTCTAACTACATATATTTTACTATAAGTACTAACTACAAGCCTCAGGTGTTTCTGCAAAATATAAAAATGAGAGGGAAATCAATGAAAAATTATTTGCATGTGTCTGCAGAATGATGATCTAACCAATGCATTATTCATTATTTATAGAGTTCAGTATACATCTCAAGAAAAAGAAGAGAACAAATTCAAAGCTTCCTCTTTCTTTTAGGATGTAACCTGACCTCTTATACATTTCCCTTTCTGCTTCATCTCATCGACCTGCACTCAACTTGAGATCCCCAACAAATCATTTGATGTTCCGACCGAGCTTATACATTTGTCATCAACTGACAAAGCACTTGCACACCAAAGCTTGTCTACCTATGAAATAAAGGATTGCCATAATGGGTAGAAGAAGATTTATTGTTGCTTTGCTTGATTATCATTCACATATGATTCATTCTGCGTTACAGATTTTTGAGGAGAGACGGAAATAAGAATTATAGTAGGCTTTTACATTGTTTATACTTCTTTCAAGTGCTTGTACCTTGCTCATATAAGTCCCTTTGCATCAGTCCTTGTATTTCATTGTCTCCTTTTCAAATCCAATTGTTGGGAACTGCTTTGCATACGCTTCCACCTCATGGCGGAGCTTTGTGATCTCTGACTGGATAGCATCTGTATTAAGGGTGGCTACGAAGTCCTTCAACTTAGTCCCACCTGATTTCATCAAAAGGAAAAGAGAGTAGAGTAATGCAGAAAGTCTTATTAGAGACTAGTCAAATGAAGGAAGTGAATACATAAAACTATCAGTTCTTTAAATAACAGGCTATAGTTATTCGATTTTGAAATTCTATGGTTATACAGAATTAGTATTTTTATTAGTTGTAACATGTTTAATACTAAAGATTTGCTCTTTTGTCATTTAGTAAATGTTGTCTAGGCTTATTTTAAATTACTTGCTTTCTATGTTAACTCGCTAAAGTTATTATTTTGTAACCTGCTAACTATGACTTGGTTTCTTATGCACTTTTCACTTCTAGTCATTGATTGCAACTTTGCTAGATCAGCTTAGTAATACAAGCTGCATTTACCATTTATGAAGTTATTGCCAGATTAGGTTGTTTGTTGGTATAAATTTGTTGCTTTAAGTTAATCCTGTAAATAGAAGTGTGTCAATTTTCACAAAAGTATATCAAGTTTTTTCATGACATTTTTCTGATACCTTGGTATTTCTAATGTACTTGTGAATATATAAATATATTGAATATATGATGACCTATTCTACTATATATTATGACCTAATATAAACATATTGAATACTACCTTGCTGGTAGAATACTATACCACTATCTAGAACAGTGTAACCTATATTATCAATCTGTAGAATGCAAAAAGCTGTTAGAATAAGTTGACACCTTGAGTTTCAGCCTTGATCTTGAGTGCTAGTTTAACAGCACTGTCAAAGAATTCAGCCACTTTTGCGAAGTCTTCTTCCACAAATCCCCTAGATGTAAGTGCAGGAGTTCCTGAAAAGATGGAGTTCAATAACAAATTATTTCCACATAGTATGACAGAAACATAAGCTGATACTGCTGCAATGCCTTACCCATCCTAATGCCACCAGGAACCATGGCAGATACATCGCCAGGAACTGTGTTTTTATTAGCAGCAATGTGAACCGACTCCAACACCTTTTCAACTCTGGATCCATCAATTCCCTGTAAAGCAAAGATTCAAGCTATCATGTCGACCTTTCAGGAAAACTTGCAAGACCTCCGTAAATCATGATTATAGGAAAACAAATTAGATTTTGGTCTCGAAGTAATTTGTATGTCCGGTTATTAACTGGACCTTCATAATGTGAAGGTGATCAAGAATCTGGTTAGGAACACTGATATAAATTTGCTCGGTAGTTATGATAGCAGTTCTTATCAGTAGTGTAATAGTGTAAATGTTCACATCATCATAGGATCGGTGACACACAAAGAAACTTCATTTTGCTAGCATACTATACTAGCATTTAAAATAAAGTATAACTCACCTTACTTTTGAGATTCACTAAGACTAAGTGGTTGTCTGTTCCACCAGAAACAAGCTCATATCCTTTTTCAACTAAGCTCTGGAAGCAAGTTACAAACAACATAGAAAACATGAGCAATAACGTGAGTAATAATTTCAACATTGAAAAGCTGGTAAATGGTAAGTAACATTACCAAAAATAGGGTTATAAATGGAAAGAAGAAAGTTGTACCTGAGCAAATCTTGCACAATTGCTAAGAACTTGTTCTTGATAGGCTTTGTACTCTGGAGTTGTTGCCTACAATTCAAAAACAGAACGTGTATCTTTAAGGCTTGTTAAAGAATAATAGAGAGTAAACAAACTAAAATATTTGCTGTTTTGACGAAGCAATAACATTCCGATACACTTTCATAAATTGAGCCAAATTTCAGCTAATTCCAGCCAATTTAACATTCCAATACACTTTCATAAATTTTGGGCACGTTTCAGCTGGGTTCATGTTGAAAAGTACACAATTTACAAACCCTCTATAATATAGTTTGTTAGGAATGCCAATAGATAAAATTTTGCCACTTTCAGGATGTTTCAGCCCGTCTCAAAATTCTGTTCAAGTTCATGGGGCGAAAGAAACCTGAAACTGAAAATTTCTGAAATTTGGATAATAATATTCTGGGGAATACAAATCCTTTTTCTACACTTTCCAATCTGATATGCTCAAACCTGAACTGATATCTATTGGTATCTGCCAATCTTTTTGAAAGCCAATACTATGGAACACTTTTGTCTTCGCGCTATGCTGAATGGATAAACAAGACCAGAGAAAAAGGTATCTAGTTTCATTCAACCGACTGAAATGTAAATCGAGGGGGGCTCCTAGTCAAGCTCATCAGTTTTCATCAAATTTCATCAATAAGGATACAAGCCACTTGTACTAGTCATGCAAATGATTGAGTAAATGGTATGTCGACAGTGTGTATGAATAAACTCAAACTATGAAGTAGTTTCTATGGTTATGGTCATGACTAGTAAGTAAATAAACTAGTGCGCTAAAAATAAGAGCTGTAAACAAGTGAGATAGGCACGAAAGGGGAGCATTCTCGGGATGTCTTTCATCAGCCAGCACCTTCAACAGCCAGTGGGACAGATGCCGACACAAATTCGATTCCAGATTCCAGATAGGGTATGACTGATGATCAGGCAGGGCGGGATGAAGCAAGCAGCAAGGGATTGGCCGAATAGAACAGATGTGACGGGAATGGGATATTGAATGGAAAGAACAAAAGCGGACCAAGGTTTTTATTCATTAGCCAAGCGCGTCCATTACAGCGCCTCTATTATCTAATAGTATTTCAGAATGTCTGAGTTCATACCTAGATGTCACCAGTTTTCATTTCCCAAGTGCAACAAAATTATAAGCATTTACTAAACAAATTTCCATGTGCATGCAACAATTTAAAGTTATCCACTACTTTGAGCAGCAGTAATGCACTATTTGAATTTCAGTCTTTTCCTAAGCTTAGCAGCAACAATGTGTAAACTAGAATTGGCAAGATAAAAGAATGTGTTGTATGATGTTATGGTTAGAGAACTTCTATCTCAGACATCAAGCTATTGCAAAATGAAGGGTTTTCAGAAATACAAATAAGGAGCTACTTGACTGTTAGATTTCAAATAAAGCATGTTTACAGACTCGGGTATAATACAACACAAACGATACTGGTAACTACTTAAGGACCCAGATAAGGTCATGATAGGGATACGAGTACAAGGTTCTAACTTCTAACCACCAAAGATCATATTCTTGTTGGATCTGGGTTTGCCATATTGGATAACGGATGTCTGACAATATATCGGCAATATATGCAAATCTTACGCATGCATATTGGGGCCTAAATATACCTTGCATATAAAATCATTAATAGAAATAATCCAAATTCAAAATCATAAATGTAAAATGTCAGAAATTATATGCTATTTAATAAAGCAAATATTGCATTCAAATTATCAAGTGAACTTACTTTATAAAGACTAACATATTGGCATTCAAAGGTTGAATCAAGATAAGAGATCTGCTCATCTTCACCAAAGATTAAACTGTAAAAGATCTACTCTTGCTCATTACAGTTGCTGGTGCACTGTGTAGTTTGTTGGTGATGAGGACTTCGTATATGGAGAAGAATTATAGTTTCTTATCATTTCTATTCTTTAGAAGGATTTTTAAAGTAACCATACTTATACAAACAGGTCATTTGATTGCATTAGCAGATATCCTTCCATCATTAGAAGCCATATTAGTTAGAGAGCACTGGTCAAAGGGAGGTTAAAAGAATACTTTGGGAATAGTTACTTAACCATAGGCATGGCATTGGCCATTAAAATCTGTTATAAGAATTTTTTTTTATTTCATTTCAAGAATATTAGCAATATTGATCCATATTAGTTAGAGTGCACTGGTCAAAGGGAGGTTAAAAGAATACTTTGGGAATAGTTACTTAACCATAGGCATGGCATTGGCCACTAAAATCTGTTATAAGAATTTTTTTTATTTCATTTCAAGAATATTAGCAATATTGATCCATAAAAATAAAGAAAGAATAGTTTTATAAGTGCACTAACCTGTTTTAGTGCAACAGCTAAGCCAGTAATTGTATGATTATGTGGACCACCTTGAAGTCCAGGGAAAACAGCTGCATTAATTTTGTCTTCGTAGTCATAGAAAACCTTCAAATCAAAAGAAAAATGTTAATTCAATCCAGTGCCCAAAAGTAAAAGTTGAAATGTAGGGCTAAGAAAACGATGAAGTGTTTCTTTCTCTTACCTCTTGCCCTCGTTTGTTTATCTCCTTTACCCCCTTCCTGTAGAAGATCATAGCTCCGCGTGGTCCACGGAGTGACTTGTGAGTTGTTGTTGTCACTATATCAGCATATTCAAATGGAGATGGAATGACACCAGCAGCAACTAGCCCACTAATGTGAGCCATATCTGCCAAAAGGACAGCTTTTTGCTTATCGCATACCTAACAATTACACAAATAAGTACAGGTTAACAATAGTTAAACACCAAAGAAAATGGCGCGCAGAAAGTAATAAATATAGAACGGTGAAGCTGAATTGACTTTACCTTTCTAATGCGTGCATAGTCATAGAGGCGTGCATATGCACTAGCCCCAGCAACTATTAGTTTTGGCCTAAAGAGCGTGGCACTTTTCTCCAACTGTAACCAAGGAATATGAATTGAGTGAGTAATAATATTATTAATTTGCAAAGAAGTCGAGCTAGTTTTAAGAACTGAATATAAAAATAAAATAACAGTAAGAGGCTTAAAACAGAGCATCAATTAAAAACAAGCTCCCTTTGGGTCGGTTATCATATACAAGGATCTTTCTTATGTGCTCTGTAGAAAAAATAGCAGAATTTTGAGACTATCTGAACTTCAATTCACTTCCAAACTATTCATTTACATGTTCTTGACAAAGGTAAACAACAAAGATATTGTTTTTCAATTTGAAGTTTTTGTTCATAATACCCAGCACAATATGGCATATAAAAGATACGAGGATGGAAATAAACATTAGAAAGAGGAGAAAATGAGTAGGTACAGGGGCGGATCCAGCTTGTTGCTGGGGTGGGCTGGAGCCCACCCAAAAAAAAAATCTCTTTTTTTTCATATGTTTTTTTTTATACGAGTTACTCCATTTCTAGCCCACCCTAATACAGTCAAGTCCACCCCAGTTTAAATTCCTGGATCCGCCCCTGAGTAGGCACCTGGTCATAGTCAATGTATCCAGTACTCTCGTCCAAACGATATGGCATTGTTTCGAAGAAGATAGACACAGCAGATATCTTCTTTGTATCAGTCTGCAAGAACGAAACAAATTTGTGATCAAAGCATTTCAGAAGTAAATAATAATACCATATTAAGCATCAAAAAGACAGATTACGAGGTCATTAGAAACAAAGGATGCCATAGTGAAACAATTTTATAAAATCTTTCTAAATAAATTGCTCCCTTTTATTTGAAGATATTACATGAAAAAAGCATTGAGGTTAAATTTAATGTTGGCAAATCCAATTGAGAAGTCGCAATTTCTGTTCCATCAAGCAATGCAAACTGAAGAAGGCCCACTCAAATGGCAACTCAAGCCACAATTATGTCTTTGCACTTGAGGTTTAATTTCAAGTTAAATCAAAAGACTAGCAGTTATCTAAAAATTTAAATACGATATACTAATAACAATAAGAAAATAAGTGAGTAAATGCAAAATGAAAGAAGGATCATTCTCAGATTTCATTATGAACAACAAAAGATAATTATATTGCTCTGTTTTTGCAATTAGTAAAGTTGATCGGTCTCAAAATTGATGGGAAGACAAAAACTCAACAAGAGAACACCACGTACCTGGTAGCCATGGGAAAGATGGCCACCGTGGGGAAGATCAAGTGCCATTATTCTCTCATGTGGCTTCAAGAGTGCAGTGTAAGCTTGGAAATTTGCAGGAGACCCAGACAAAGACTGCACATTCACTGCAAAATCAATTGGTATAAAATAATGAGCAACTAAAACCATTTTCATCATCATCAACATCATATCCAAGCCTTCTCCCATCAGAATGGGATCATATATGGAACACAATAGGGCCCTTGCTCTCTTTCCCCCTCCCTTCACGCTTTTCTCTTCTAATTTCAAACAATCATTAGAATTAGTCATTTGAGATGGTTACGGTTCATCATTTTTTCCCCCGAGAAAAGGGAGGAAAAAAAGATGACACAAGATCTACTGCATAAGTTTACTTGTTCCATTCTACTAGCACACCAATAATTCCTACAAATATTGTATAGTTACCATAACTACATCAGCATCTAAACGTGAATAATGAAACCGTTGATTATATCAATTTCCTACTAGGTTCACCAAAATTTGCAAATGTTTCCACTTTGCACAAAGAGAATGCGTGCGTGCTAACACATCAAATGTTCTATGCCTGACATGTGCACCAGGGTTAACGGCCGACGCCCCGTACCCCCCCCCCCCCCCCCTCCCCCCTCCCGTGCCCGGCATCTGGCCCTCCTGTCAGCCACAGGACCCTTGGAGCGTATTCAGAAAGTATTCCTCTAGTGCAAAGGGAAGAAACTCAATTGACTAGAAGTAAAAGAGTTGCAACTGTCGCATATACCTCCCCATTTTGTGGCATCCAATCGAAAAGCTTCCAGGGCACGCTTTTGGCAGAGAGATTCTGCCATGTCAATGTATCTACAAATATGCAAGCAAAAGGATCCCCTATTAGACTCACATAACTATAAACACTCATAAGCGTATTTTTTTAAAAAAGTGATAAAGTTATATATATATATATATATATATATATATATATATATATATATATATATATATATATATATTGAACAGACACGAAAACAACATCGCTTTTGCTGTGTCCTATTGTATTTTGGAGTGTCTTTGTCAAGTCCAACGCATGCCACGAACGGCAACCATTTCGGAGTGTCCCGACTTGTTGTGTCCATGGATTTTATATTCGTATGAGTACCTAATACTGTATTCATACAAGTATTTAATTGTGTTTTTTTTAACGAGTGGTCTTACTCGTTTCCGCCGTAGTATCGTGCGCCGGGATACCCTTCGCTGTACTTGTTGGTCATGACGGACCCGACCGCTTGCATGACCGAAACCGAAGTGAAGTTCTCCGAAGGAATCAGTTCGAGCCCCTGTACTCCGAAACGACACACATTTTGTTTTGATGAGTTAACCATTTGAAACACCAAAACCCAAACAAATATATCCCACCACCACCACCACTACCACCAACCCGCCGCCGCCACAACCACCGCTACCACCACAATAACAATAACAATAACAATACCTTCCATTGTCTGGCCTTCTCGTGCTCGATGATGTCGTAGATCTCCGGATCGACGCTCTCCAGCGGCTCATTCAGCTGCTTCGTCCACTGCGATAGACCGAAACAAAAAAACGAAAAAAAAACTCGGATCTGATCTCTTACTCGAGCGGATAATATATATTTAGAGATCCAGAGCGGAATATGAAACCGTGACGCCGACGGATCGATCCTTCTCGTAGGCGGCTGCCGCTCCGCTCGACGACGACAACTGAGAAAGAAAAAAACAATCAACAAAAGGTTGGAAAGAAAAAATAATTGTAGGAAACTGATGAAGGTGGAGATTTACCATGCGATATAGAGAGGTTCTTGAGAGGAGAGCATGTTTTCCTGCTACGGAGGAGGAGGACGAGGAGGAGAGCCTCCTGAGAGCAGTCGCCATTGCCATTTCTCTCTCTCTCTCTCTCTGTGGTGGGAGTGAGTGGTCTGAAGCTGTATTTCTAAATGGAGGTTGGTGGAAATGGGGGAGCAGAGTTGGTGGCCGATGGAGAAAGGGACAAAGCACTGGCTGCCTTGGCTGGTTAGGATTAGATTCAATATCCTCTCTTTTCTTTTTTTTTTTTTTAGGTAAAAAAAAAGAAAAAAAAATCCTCTCTTTATATTTAGTATTCAGTTATTATTATTATTATTATTATTATTATTATTATTATATGAGTCATAGGCTATACTCTTATAAGAGCCATTCTATGTGGCTTTTCTGTGGACCAATAAAAATATAGTGACTTGGAAACAAAATTTAAATAGTAGAAATAAAAGATCTCATAAAGATTTGATAAATAATAATTTACCATATCTTTGCCTAGGAACTTACTAAATATGTTTGCCTAAAGAATTTAAATAGATATAAATAAAGATCTGTAATGTTAATATTAATGTTAATATTAATATAATGTTAATATTAATTTTAATTTTAATTTAATGTTAATGTTAATATATGTTAGTATAATTTTAATATTAATATTAATGTAATTTAATTGTAATGTTATATTAATTTAATTTTGATGTTAATGTTAATATTAATAATAATGTTAATATTAATATTATTAATTTTAATTTTTAATTTTAATTTAATTTT
>JANAVB010000485.1:0-75000 GCA_029216955.1 Iris pallida
CAAGTAATATAGTGACAAGATGTTAGACCATCAAATATACAATAAAGGCGTCCCAAATATTACATATTCAGCTGATCATGAAGCTAGTCATACAAAATACGAGGACTAGCAAGAGTTAAGTCATATATGATCAACCCTAGGATTTGTTAATCATGTTTACAGCCCGTAGGCAGACAGTAAGTAAATATGCATCGAGCTAACAGGTGCTCGTCGGCTAAATGCCTCAAAAGAATAATTTTATAATGTAGTGGGTGAAAAAAATTGGAAAACCCACTCGTAGCCTGGGTTCCTTCTAGTCGCCACCATTAGACTGGAAGTTCGGTAGATCCTCGGGTGCTGCTCTGAAATCTGGCCACACAAAACCAGCTGGGTCAAACCCCAGAAAGAGCAAGTGCCACAAAGGAGGCCACAAAATAAGAACAAAAACCATCATATCAGAACATAAGGAATAGAAGAAAAGTACAAGTAATAAAGAGAACAATAGGACAATAAAGGACTAGGGACGTGGAACCATTCCGGGAGCCAGGTTACAACCCTTAAACCAAATAAGGACCGGGGTCGTAACCCTTCGCCTGAATAGAACTTTGTCTCTACCCATTTATTGTTAAGATAAGTAAAACAATCATGTTCAGGGGTAACAGGTACAGGGACTAGACGAGACTTAGACAGGGCTGGACACCATCCATTCACAAATGGCCAAGCAATTACTACAGCTTACTACTTAACTAACTAGGGTTATCACAAGCCTAATTACTAACAAGATGCAAACGAGAAATTTCCAGTCCTAAGACTGCAGACTATCTAGTTATCCTTCCGCTGGTTGAGAGTATGGTTGGGTACATCGCCCAGGGGACGATATACCTTTAGGTGACTTAGAGGGTGCAACATATGACAGTGTGCTGGAAATGTGTCCTACTCGTCGGCAGGCTACAAGTCCGTTTAAAGCACCCAGATAACGAGATCGCCTGTGAATGGAAATTCTCCATGAACTATAGTTTGATCTAGTCATTAGCCTAATCCATATTCAGTGTGAATCCCTGATCGTGGTAACCAGGGAGTCACGTCCTAGACATGATACGAGACAAGACAAGTGGATTGCACAAGGCAGCAAGAATGAACACCCACGGCGTCAGAGTTGATTATACGAGTCAAGTTAGCCATCGCAACAGTATCAAGTCAAGTTACAAGTTACAGGTTTATAAGTTACAAGTTAGGAGTGCGCCGCCACGGGCCATTATCAAGTTATCCAGTATCAAGATTAATCATGAATTACAGGTTAAAAGTTAAGGGCGCACCCCATCGGGTCACTATCAAGAAGATCAGAAAGTACTAGAATCATACTTCACAGAAATTACGAAAAACCGTACTAGTCATAAGCAAAACACCAAAAAACCGTGCCAGGTCGTGTTGGGTCGAGACAGTCGTGTTGTGTGGAACAAGATCTCAAAACTCCAACCCACAAAAGAGAAGTCAAGTCCAAGGAATAAAATCCAAACCATCATGGGCAAATAGGTTGCGCTGGGGTTAGATTGCGCTAGGGTCGAGCTGCGCTAGGGTGAGCTGCGCAGGAGATGAGCTGCGCAGGAGATGAGCTGTGCAGGAGATGAACTGCGCATGAGTTGAACTGCGCAAGAGATGAACTGCGCAGGAGATGAACTGCGCATGAGTTGAACTGCGCAGGAGATGAACTGCGCAGGAGATAAACTGCGCATGAGTTAAACTGCGCATGAGTTGAACTGGCAGGAGATGAACTGCGCATGAGTTGAACTGCGCATGGCCTTGCGCTAAAGAGCGCTGGCCGAGGGTCATCTTCTCCATCAGGCCGAGGGAAAACCCCAAGAACTCCAAATTTCCAATCTTCATAACTTAGCCAAAACAAAACCAAATTTGGATTTTTCAAAGTTCTTACTTGTGTAAAATTGAATTCTCTTCCACATGGAAACCTCAAAACAAGAAAAAATCTAAGTTTAATAGATCAAAACCAAGAAAATCCGAAAATGGTTAAAACTTAGATCTAGAAAAATAGAACCTCCAAATCACAAAATGCCAAGTTCTAATGTTGTTTACTATGGCCTAATCTAGCTAATGGACAAATAAAATAGGGTGCTTATTTGGTGACAAGGTGCACTTGCCTATGGTGTTGGTGGAGGAAGGAAGAAGAAGTTGAAAAAAATTAATGGAAGTTATGAGGAGAGAGAAAGTTAGGTGGAGTTTTAATGAGGGAGGGTGTGTTGTGTTGAGGGTGGAGGTTAGCTAAGGTAGTCCAATGCAAACCAAACCAAACCAAACCAATTCCTACTCCAT
This sequence comes from Iris pallida, assembly GCA_029216955.1. Taxonomy (NCBI): domain Eukaryota; kingdom Viridiplantae; phylum Streptophyta; class Magnoliopsida; order Asparagales; family Iridaceae; genus Iris; species Iris pallida. The sequence continues at coordinate 2,305 of JANAVB010000485.1, forward strand.
AAAATAAAACCACGCCAGGTCCAAAACCCATTTTACGAGAAAACCAAAATCTGCAAGTTAAACCAAAACACAATTACAGGCCAGAATCTGAGAAAATAAAATACAGGTCCGAAATACATATAAGCCTAATCAAAATACGTATTCCGAAATACGGGCATTACACCCTTGCATGATGGTTCAGGCCATTTAGGACAGTAGTATACATTGGGGATATAATATAGGTTGTTAATAAAGGTTCTCCCTTGATCATTTGTTATGTCCCTCTTTTGTTGTATTAGATACAGATGATACTTGTTTAGCCCATCTGTCCAGATACATGTCCAAACCTTTTCCTTTCAGTGATGGTTCTGTCTTCCATAAGTCTCTACCTGAGCATTAGTTCATTTTCCATATGTACATGTCCTACCTGTCATTGTCCTACATATGGTTGTTCTGCATCTTCATGTGCAGCTATGCTAAACTACTGTTCTGTCCCAACACACCCTACAGTATCTGACCCCTTTATTGAAGTGATAGGCATGTGGTAGGGAGTGGGTGTTATCAGACATGAGTAGAGTTAGGGTGATGATAGTTAAATATATATAGCTTGTATATATGTAATATATTTTGATTTGGTATGTAGCCTGCACTCATTTGCAGTATACTGCCTATTGCATTCCCTGTACACCAGTTTGGTTCACTTCTTTCAGACCACTGTCCTACATGTAGCTAGTTCAGTCCAAATAGAGAGGAGAGGCCAGGTTGATCTAAAGGCATGTTTCAGTCACCATGTAGGTTTTCTTTCATTTTAACTTTACAAGTGGACCATAATGTCTTGTCCTTTTTCTTATAAATTCAGTCTCCTTAGCATCATTCCTTTTTGCCTACATTGATGTTTCAGACCATTCATCCTTAGCCTAATTTCTAAGTAATTGTTCAGTCCCTTATAAGTTTAGTCTACTTTAACCCTTTGATGATCAGTTATATATATATATATGATATACTTAGGATATATGTGATGGGTTGTTGTTCTTGAGCTTATATATATGTGGTATTGGGATTTGTGTACTTAGCTTATAGGTATTTAGTTATGGGTGACTTGATAGGATTGGAAAGTTAAGAGTTAGTCTATTATAGGGTTTTTCCTTTTGCTAATTCTAGTTGCCAACACCTAGATAGCTAGCATAGGTGAAAGCCTAAGTTGTTGACCAGTAGTTGACCATTGGCTATGTTTGACTTAGTTCGACTGGAGATAAGATTAGAAGCAGGTTGTTGTTGTGTTTGTTGATCATTTTTGATTATTTAGTAATCAGTGACCATGTTTGTGTTTAGGTCGGAAACATAGTTTTTCTGAGGATATCTCCAGCTCGTAGTACCATACGTCTTGGTGGAGGTGGGAAGCTTAGCCCGCGCTTCATCGGACCTTTCATGATCAGCGGAAGAGTCAGTGACGTGGCATACATGCTAGACTTGCCACCTGTACTAGTGGGTGTCCATAACGTATTCCACGTATCACAGTTGAGACGGTATGTGGTTGACCCTAGCCATGTACTTGACCATTCGGAGATTGAGGTGGGACCTACTCTCAGTTATCCAGAGCAGCCAGTGGAGATTCTGGATCGCCGAGAGAAGGTACTGAGAAACCAGGTAATACCCTTGGTACGCATCGTATGGAGGCATCATTCCCTAGAAGAATCTACCTGGGAGCGGGAGGATGAGATGCACAAGCGATACCCATATCTTTTTGGACCTTGAGGTATGATTGTCTATCCTTCTCATCAGTTTAGTTTCATCTTTTAATTTCGAGGATAAAATTATTTTAAGGAGGGTAGATTTGTCACTACCACATTTTAGCTCGAGGGTATTTTGGTCATTTTGTGACTTTTGAATTATTTAGGATTTTGATTAATTGGTGAATTTTAGATTATTTTAATAATATTTAAATTGATGTATTATGATTTTGGTCATTTTCTATATTTTAATATTTTGGAAAAATTTTATATTTTTAATATTGTTTTTATTGGATTTGTTTAGTCGGGTTTGAGTTTCGTCTCGTTCCGAGTTGTATTGTGATCCGGGTAGCTTAAACTCTAGATGGGACGCAATATTAAGTTAAGCATGGCCCACAAAATCCAATATTTAAGTTAGTTAGTTAGACTAATTTTTATCATGTTAGAATGGTTAAGTTAGAGACTCAAAACTAGATCCTTTGACCCCAAACTTGAACCTAGTCTAGACTTAACCATATGAGACTAGAGGGGGGCAATTAGGACATTTCTCATTAGCCCTAATGGACTCTTTATGGCAGCCACCTTTAGGGGAGAATGATTCATTTCATTCATTACAATCATGCCTCTTTTATTTTCCTTTTGTTCTTTCCTAATTTTAGAGAGCCTTCCCTTTGATTTGATCTCCAAATCAAATCATTCCTTCACCAAATCTTCTCTCAATCATTCCCATTCTCCAAGGGAAGGGTGCTACCAAGGATTGGAAGAGAAGTGCAAGGAGGAGTGTCCACTTTGAGGGATCTTCGTATCGGAGCCGTATCCTAAAGGATTTTATTAGGATTCCACTCCCAATAGGTAAAACCTATCCTCTAAATCGATTTTCTTTGCATATAAATTAGTTTTGAATCCGTAGGATCCATCCTCATGCATGTGTCCCCTTTAGATTCAAATTTGAGGCGATTTGGAGCTCTCTTGAGGTTTTTAGATATGTATCTTGTGTCCTACTTGATAAATCCCAAATTAGGACACTCCATGTGTATGTATGTATGATAATAGTTAAATAGATATTTAAATTCAGTTTTAGAATGGTTAGAGAGTTGATTGATCTTAGTTAGGATGGTTAGAATGAGTTTAATTTGGATACCTATGTTGGTATCCAAGTATCTTGGCCTACATGTGTTACTTTTGTCCAAAATAACTCAAATTCGTCATAATATTCATCCACATTTTTATTGACCAAAACAACTTAGAAATGTCATAACTTTTAGCTTGGAACTCCGTTTAATCTTCCTTTTTTTTTGAAAGAAGCGTATCGAAGTTAGCTTTCAAAATATATATTTAATAAGCCAAATCGTTCTAGAACTTTTTGTAAAATTATTTGAGTGTCAGCTGTCCGAAAGACAAACGCGTTTCGGTGTTTTCGCGATTCCGGGAGCTTTCGGACACGAAAATGTGATCCGTTTGAAGTTTCGGAAAGCTAACACGAAGGGATACGACATAATTTAATCCTGGAAATTAGTGAAGGCCGAATTGGTATAGTATTGGTTTTATGTAGAAGAGTGACTATACGACATAGACATTTTGTGTAACCTATGAGCCTATGTAGTATGGATATTAAATGAATGTAGAGTATGTAATGCATGATATGTTAGATGAATGAAATGATATATATATGATATGTATCTTCTTTACATTAATGTATATATATGGTTAAATGCAAGCATGTAGGAATGTAATCAATGTAATGTATGTATTCACATATATTTTGAGTTAAATATATGAGTTTGTATGCATCCTAACATCCTAACATCTCCTCTATCATTTTTGATGTACGGATGTTTTCGACGAGCGAGGCTTTTCAATCTCAAGAAAATTATTTTTAACATCCTAACATCTCCTCTATCATCTCATATTGTTCTTCGTTGATATTTATGAGTTTTTCTTATGTTTGTGCATCCGTTTCCATGCTACTAGTTTTTAGACCCCGAAAACTCCATTGAAACTCAAATTGTTATCTAAAAACTTCGTATAATTTTAGTATGATATATGTCATGTAATTGGTGATATAAAATTATATTTTCTCATATAATTCTAATTATTTCCAGAATATAAAGTTTATTTTTATTCATTGGGTCCAAACAACCCGATGAGTTGGCATAATGTGATGTTAGTTTAATTTTTGGTATTGGATTTTCTTGAAATAAATTTAATTTGTTAAAATCCAAATTTATTTTAATTATTTTTCAGAATAAAAATTACATCTTTTATTTCATAAAAATATTATTTTTATTATGGTAATGATACTATGTATAATAGATTTGGTTACTTTTATGGTTATGTGCTAGCAAGCTAGTTTATGACTAGATTGAGACAATATATAGTATGTAATCCTTGTTGTGTATTTTTGAAAAAAAATCTTATTATTTCCTAAATTTTTCAGATTTATTTGAGAATTTATAACCCGTATTTTTGTATGGTTATTTGATCTCGAAATTAATCGACAAGTTGGTGACTTGTGTTGTTAGTTAAGATTGATAATTTGATGATTTATTTTTCTTATATATGTAATAATTGTCCATAAATATTTATATAATTATTTTAGAATTTAAAAGTGATTATTTTATATTAAAAAGTATTATTTAATGCTATCATGATACTATATGTGGGTTGTATATTATATATAGATGTATAATAGTTAGTTAGTATATGTGATCGACTCTCTCTCTCTATATATATATATATATATATATTTTTCGACTATATATATATATATATATATATATATATATATATATATAAAATATATATATATATTTTATATATATATATATATATATATATATATATATATATTATATATATATATATATATATATATATATATATATATATATATATATATATATATATATATATATATATATATATGGAGCGGATTAAAAGCTTCCCTTAGAAAACCTCCAAAAAATCCCCTCACTCTCAACCGTCCATTTAATGTTAATATTAATGTTAATATTAATGTTAATGTTAATATTAATGTTAATATTAATGTTAATATTAATTTTTCTTTTTTTTTATATTAATGCTAATGTTAATATTAATGTTAATGGTAATGTTAATGTTAATGTTAATGTTAATGTTAATGTTAATGTTAATATTAATGTTAAGTTTAATGTTAATTTTAGTATTTAATGTTATTTTAATGTTAATATTAACATTAATATTAACATTAAATGGACGGCTGAGAGTGAGGGGTTTTTAGGAGGTTTTCTAAGGGGGGCTTTTGATCCGCTTCCATATATATATATATATATATATATATATATATATATATATATATATATATATATATATATACACAGATTACACTAGTACGTTCCCAGCCCTTGTCACGAAAAGGTTGGTGACGAACCTTAGAAATCGCCTACTATTGGCCCCTGTGAGACTGGAGGAGGTGGAAGACATTGTGATGAAGGCTAATCCCAACAAAGCACCTGGGCCAGATGGCTTCTCTTCAGGGTTCTTTAAGCGACACTGGGGTTTGCTTAAGTACCCTATTTTGGAGGCGGTTCAGGTGTTCTTCACGGAGGGCAGGCTTCTGAAGGAGATGAACCACACTTTCTTGACGCTGGTTCCTAAGAAGAAGGGCGCGACCTCGCTTGCTGACTTTAGACCCATTGCTTGTTGCAACTTTCTTTATAAGATTATTACCCATCTTATGTGCAGGCGTATGGAGGGGATTTTACAGGGATTGGTGTCCCAGAATAAGGCAGCTTTCATCAAGGGCCGTTCGATAGCGGAGCACAGCCTTCTTGCTGATGAGATGGTGAGGGAGTTCAGCAAACCTAGGGGGATGAAGGCTTGTGTGAAGCTGGATCTACGAAAAGCCTATGATACGGTCAACCGGGACTTCCTGTGTTACCTGATGCTCGCCATGGGGTTCGACGAGAGGTGGGTTGCCAGGGTGAGGGAGTGCATCTGCTTTCCTACTTTCTCAGTCCTCATCCAGGACACGCCACATGGCTTCTTCAGGAGCAACACGGGGTTGAGGCAGGGTGACCCCCTCTCACTGTACTTGTTCACCTTGGTGATGGAGTATTTCACATGCATGATTGACACGGCGGTGCATAGCAGGAGGATCGTTCCCTGTTTTGATTGGTGAGACCGGTGGTTTCACATCTGATCTATGCTGATGACTTTTTGGTGCTTCTCCAGCCTTCCATGCGAAGCATGACAGCGCTATCAGACATTATAGAAGAGTTTGGGATGCTATCTGGGATTCAGTTAAATTGGAAGAAAAGCAGAGTCTACTTCAGCTCTCGATGCACGCTTAAGGAGGAGAGAGCCTTCGCTCTGGGAGTGGAAAAGGGAGAGCTCCCAGTGAAATACCTGGGGGTCCCATTGATGGTCAACTAAGCCAGAGAGCAGGATTATCACAGCTTGGTAGATTTTACTCAAAGGAGAGTGGAAGGCTGGCAGGCTGGGGGTCTATCTTTTGGCGGACAGATTGAGTTGGTGAGGTCAGTTATTGCTGCCATCACGATGTTCTGGCTACAGTCTATACAGATCCCGACGGCCACTATTCGGAAAGTGGAGTCCATCTGTGCTGACTTCATCTGGAGGGAAGGGATGCATGCTATCTCCTGGGACCAGCTTTGTCGTCCCTGGAAGGAGGTGAAGTGGGGCTGCGGCCTCTACATGCGGTCAGAAAGGCAGCTTGTGTGAAGATGGCCTAGAGATTCATCAAGGGGGGTCGCTATGGGCGGAATGGATGGTGAACAGATACCTAAGGTAGACGAACTTCTGGGCCTACATGATAGACAATAACTTCTCGGTCACGTTTAAGGCCATCCTGAGGTGTCAGTCGATGCTTAAGACCGCTATATGCAGGAACATAAAAGATGGGACGACCACTGATCTCTGGCTCGATCCTTGGTTGGGTTCCAGATCCTTGCTAAAGATATTGGGAGGACAGCTGGATAGAAAGGCAGGCAGGGGGCTCACATGTAGTCGGATCATCAGAGATGGGATATGGCGGCTAGAAGAATATACCTATACAGCTCAGCTAGCCGAGGAGATACGCCTTATTACTATTGATGATAGCCAGCATGAGGAGTCCTGGAGCTGGGCCGGTCCTGGTTCGGGGGGAGGGAGTGGGCTATCCTACTTTCGTAGGTGCTATGACTTGGTTCGGACTGACCACGATTGGGCTGAGGAGGTGGACTTCATTTGGGGAAAGGGGATTGCCCAAAAAATGCAACTATGTGCCTACCGACTTTTGCTGGGCAGACTGATGCTGAGAGACAGGCTCCTCAGGTTTGGAATACATATCCCAGATGCAAAGTGTGTGCTATGTCATAGGAAGGACGAATCTATGGGGCATCTCTTCTTTGTAGGCCCAACGACCTGACACATTTGGTCTGAGCAGTGCGTGCAGCTGAGAGAAGGAGTTGGTGTGGATAGAGACATCAGGAGCTTTCTTAGCTGGATCCGAGATCACAGAGGCCGGGATCCGGGGTGGGCCAGAAAAGCCAGAGTTCGTCTTGCCGCTTCCGTTTGACACATCTGGAAGGAGCGGAACAGACGTATTTTCGAAGGCCTGACTACCCCCCTATTGGAATTCTATATAATATAGAATTCGATGTATCAGTAATGGCCCCATAGCATTAGGTTGGGGCATGCGAAGTTGTGATATTATGTATTGTAATACCTTTCTCGCTATGTACGAGGAATAAAATTTACCCTTATTCCAAATATACATATATATATATATATATATATATATATATATATATATATATATTTTTATATATATATTTTACCTCTAGCCTAGTGGTTAAGAGAGATGCACGCGGCCTAAGTGGTCGGAGTTCGAGCCCCAGTGGAGGCGAGTTTGCCACAATTACCCATTGCTTTAATATATATATATATATATATATATATATATATATATATATATATATATATATTTATATATATATATATACAGAGTATGTATAAAAAATATAAAAAAGGAAATAAAAATATATATAGTATGTATATATATATATATAAAACAATGTTTTATCTTGTAGTTAGAATGAATTTAATTTATTTATATTCTAGGAGTCTGTGATGGATCGCCTGCAGTTGTTGGAGCCGGCCCTTTGCTTTGCACTCATTTCAAGGTTTCAGGCAGTACCTTGCAATACTTGCACAATTTAAATTTGTAATATCATGCTTGTGTTCGTTAGTGTTATTCTCTAGTGGGTGCATTCAAGTATGACCTGGGTGCCATCGATGGTGACGTTGATGTGCGTATATGTGTGTATCATTTAGTGTGTAGGAGACATTTCTAATAGTGTGAAGTTATTATCAATAACTTATATGCCTTGTGGGATGGTGTTCTCTCCAGGTTGTGGCTGAGCACTTATAAAATAGATGGATGGAATGATTGTGTCTGCAGGTGATGATGATATTCTCGGATATTCAGGTATTTGTGCTATATGTTATCTTTCATTTCCTCTAGTATCTTTCAATTACCTGCTATTATATCTTAGATTTGCAGACATATTTCATTCTCTAGTTTGTTTGAATATGTGTATTATAGGACGACCGACTATATTACATATTGTTCTTTCCTGCTTTATTTACCTATATGTTGATTTGGATATAGTTTATTTAGCATATGTTTAGTATTCTTGACAACATAGTAAATCTAGGGTAAGTCCATTAAATTGGAAACTTTTTCTAGATCGTATTAGCTGGCATATTCTCGTTTTAAGTTTCTTCGTATTTTGGGACTAGGGTGAAAAAAAAACCTTAGATAACCCTCCTACCGGCTCCGTCTCTCTCTCACCTTCTCTCTTCTCACATAGCCATCAGCCACCTCTTCCTCTCTCACTCTATCACAGTCTCACCGCACCGCCTTTCTCACTCTATCACCTCTTCTTTTCTACGGTCTCACCAGCTCTGTCTCACTCCAGACCTGAATTATGTGTTCTCCAACTAATTTTTTTAGTATTTTAAACATTATCTTTTAATTTTTGTTATATATTTTTCTAAGTTTACGTGACACATCTTTTATTTTTTGTTATTTATATATATATATATATTATAATTGCTATGTTGAATTTTTATTATATAATTTTTGTTATATTTTTAAATTTTGTGGAAGGATGCCAGGACAGGTTGGTTCTTTCTTTAATATTTTTGTTATTGCCTTCTAGAAATGTTGATATGTGGACTTGTTGGTACAAGGAGTCTTGATCATTTGGTCATTTGGGTGTTGATAATTGTGTGTTCTAATTAAATTATTTAGAATAAAATTCGGTTCTTTTTTCCTTCAATTTTTATGATATGGGTTTATCATTTTGTGTTCTTGTACACCCCCTAAATTTTACAATTTTTTATTTATTTATTTTGGTATTTATATAGTGAAAGTATAAGATATGTCTATATATATTTTATCTGTGTATCTAGTATACCAAATTATATCATATTATTAAAACATATATATATATATATATACCCATATATATATATATATATATATATATATATATATATATATATATATATATACACCTTCTAAATATGTACATGCATACATATTTAGAAGGTGTATATATATATATATATATATATATATATATATATATATATATATATATATATATATATATATATATATATATATATATATATATATTCGCCCCCCTGCGGCATTTTATATATATATATATATATATATATATATATATATATATATATATAAAAAAAAAAATATATATATATATATATATATATATATATATATATATATATAAAATGCCGCAGGGGAGCGGCCGGAGCCAACCGGAGGGGGGGGGGGCGTGGTTCAAACGCTCGGGATCGCCTCCATAGGGAGCTCGAGAGAAAATAGATTATATATATATATATATATATATATATATATATTTAAAAATAGATTATATATATATATATATATATATATATATATATATATATATATATATATATATAATCTATTTTTAAATATATATATATATATATATATATATATATATATATATATATATATATATATATATATATATATATATATATATATATATATATATTCTCTCGAGCTCCCCATGGAGGCGATCCCGCGCTTCTGACCCACGACCCCTGCCCCCCGGTTGGCTCCGGCCGCCCCCCGCGGCTGGGTGGCGCCTCACGGCATTCAGGTCTGTTCCTTCGCCTCTGGCGCTCCCTCGTCGGTGCTCCCCCCTCTCCGTTCCTCGAGTCGCAGTTCCGCATCTGCCGCCTCCTCTTTGGTGGCGTCTTCGAACAGCAGGCTACATGGCCGACCCCCTGGAGTAACGGCCCCCATGGCACCGCCTTTTTCTAGAAACTACCCCTTGGCCTGTAGAATTCCTATTCTTAGTGGGCTTGCCGGCGCCTCCGGCCGCCAATACCACCCCTCCCCCTCCCCCCTCTTTCGATCGCACCCTCGCCCACCCGTCGGCCTCCGATCCGTCCCCAGCCGGTAGATTGGAGTGTTTCGTCCTCCCGTCGACCCCCGATCAGACCCCAATTGGTAAAATGGTCCCTGCTCCCAACTTCGGACATGGAGCGCTCCCCCTTGGAATTCGTGCCCAGAGATTCCCGTATGTTTTCTTTCAATTCAATTTTGAATTTTATTTCCCCCCGTGCCTGCTCCATTCTCTATTGACCGGCCAGTTGGCACGGGTTTGCTGGCGCCAGACGATCGTACGCATCCTGTGGGCGCCTTTTTCGACGCTCCACCTGGACTTGGTCCCCTCGGCGTTCTGGTTAGCGTACCTGTGTTGGCCATGGTCGGCGCCAACCCTTTGGAGGGCGCGAGCGTCCTGGTGCGCACACCTTCTAACGACTCCCTCTCCTGGGTGCCTTTTGGCTTTGATCCGTTCAGCGCTCATCCCTCGTCTCATTGGTCGCACGCCCTCTCCGACGTTTACGTGTAGGCGGGTAAGCCACAGGGCGGCTCTCCTCCTCCATGTGGTCTCTCCAACGCTGACATGTGCCACTTAGACAATCTCCTCTCGGCAAGTATGCGACACCTGCTTCTTGAGCGTCTAGCGCCTCCACCTTCCGGCGCGCTTCCCGCGGGTCGATACCAGCAGGATCTGGAGTCATTTTCGTATGACACATAGCTTTGGGCACCCCCCCTGTGTGCTCTGGTGGCACGGGCGCGGTGTTGCCACCTTTTCTTACGCACTTTTCGTTAGCCTTCCTGGCCTGCCCCATCGGCTCTCATTGCGCAGCCCATCCCCGCACCACTAGTGGAACGGGAGTGCTCTCCAGAGATTTCCTTCGAGCTTGCTTTCCCTGTGCTGCCCTGCATGCAGGAGATGTCAGGGTCCTACCCCTATCTTGTTCGAGCATGGCCTACCCCTCCCCCTGCAGCGGTGTTGTCACGACACGATCCCAAATAATTGGGTCGAACCGAATCATGCCCAGCCTGCACCGTTGTTGAGACGGCGGCAGTAAGCTGTATCCACTATTGCAGGTAATCACAACAACATCTAAATATTTGTCACAACTCAATATTCGGAAATTTAAAACTTTATTCAACATTTGAAAAGTACAACCGGAATAGAAAGACTGAAATAAAATACTGAATTTAAATCATCAAAATTCTAAAACAACCAATCTGGAAACAGAAAATCTAGCTAAGCGTTCGGCTCATCGGCCTCAGGTTCTACATCCTCCAATGGGGACTCTGGCAACACCACAGGGTACAGAACCGGGTCCTAATAACTGTTGTATAATAGCTCAGCATCCTAAAAATCCCCTAAAAATGTTATCTCCAGTCAGGAGGGAGCAAAGTACAATTCATGATATTTTAACAATTGAAATAATAATAGAATCATGTACTTTTAAACAATTTGAAAATAAACAGTTCTCTAGCAGTTAAAATATTGTGATGTGAATAGGCAATAAATATGACCGGCTTGGGTTGTACAGTGAATGATATGGCTTATTCCCGTGTGTATGAGGGGTAAGCTAATACAGTTCTAAATTATTACTTTGGATGTGGTCATACTCATTACACTACTCCCTCAGTCCCCAAACAGTTACAGTAGTTACAGTAGTTACAGTCAGTGCTCTCAGAGAGAGTTCCGTGTTGCATCGTGGTTTAAACTTACAATAAAATGATTATTAAATAATTATAAACTAACACAAAATGTACTTGCCTTGGTTTGACTGGATTTGAAAGGTTGAAGACTTCGAGATGGAAATTAGACTCGTCCTCGAAATCCTACATTCGAGAAGTTTGACTCAGATTCCAGAGTTACCTTGCTAACTATGCTAATTGCAATCTCTAAGTTTGTCCTAATCAATTTTAATCTTTATTTACACAATCACAAACAAATCGATTACCGGGTACGTTGTAATTAATTACGAGGAAAAGATCAATTTAACTTTTTATTTTGGAAAAACTCGTAGTTGCCAATTTAATTGGTTAAAACTTTGTATTTTTGTAATTATACATATAAAACTAAATTTCTTGTTTAATGAGAAAACATGATCTTTGTTTAAAATATTACAAGCTTGTAAATTTTAATGTGAGAGAAATCTTATTAATTTTTCTATATCAAAAATATTATTTATTTTAGTTTTACGCGTCTACGCTAAAAACCAGCAAAACCAGAAAATAAAAGAAAACTACGCTACAGTATTTACATGCCACAGAGAAAGGAAATAGAAAAGCTGGACTTATGCCCTTACAAATTATTTTACATAAATTGAAATAAGAAGAAACATTTGTTAGTTCTAAAATTATCCTACAAGTTAATTATAAATAAAGCTAATAATTAAAATAAATTTAATAGTGAGTCTCAGATATTGGTCCAATCGTCATATAGGCCAATGCCTCAACGTCCGGGCGAAACCGGTTTCGTTTGCACTTAGTCAGGGCCCATTGACCAATACGGTCGTCGCCCAAAATCCAAAATAATATTTTTTTCCGAAAACCATTTTTTAAAAAAAATATTTAATTAATTTTATAGAAAAATCCGGCAGCACTTCCTCTATTTTCGGTCAACACAAAACTGGGAAAGTGTGCCAGAATTTCCTGCAATTATCCCAAACCAGGGAAATCCAATATTTATATATATAAATAATCACAAATCATTTCCCAGCATTAATTCGGAAAACCCGAAACTATCCGGAATTCCGAAATCATCTCGGAAAGCCTCACAGAAACCAACAGAACTTTTCCGAATGTTTCTCGAAAAAATCCAAACCAAACTAACAGAACTAAGAAAACCACAGATCCTATTTCCAAAGCCAACATTTCCAATCCGAACCTACAGAACTCTTTTCGAAGAGTTTTCGGAAAAACCGAAACCAACGAACTATTCACAGAACCAAAAATATCAAAGTGTCCAGAGAACAAATCAACCAAATGGTTCCGAAATTTCCGAAACCAAAAACGTAACAAAATCCGAATTCCCGGAAAGGGATCGGGGACCAATTCATCATAGACAATTACGGGAGGGACGAACTACTGTGATTAACCAGAAATTACCCAAATCGACGGAATCCGAAGGGTTGCCTCGGACTCGGGACACGCGAATCCGCAGAAACGAACTCGGAAACGGAATCGAACCACGCCGAAAGCACACGCAGGTACCGGCCACTCGGGACGGAGCTACGTGCGCGCGGATCGAGGCTGCCGGGGGCGGCAGCAGTTGAAAAGGGCGCCGGGCTCGGTGGCGCGCGGGGTTAGGCACGGGGCGGCCGGGAGAACGTCGGGGCGACGGAGGAGTTGGCCGCGGGGTCGGCGCTCGGGCGGATCGGGGGCGCTGGCTGGAGGGGTCGGGTGGGTTTGCTTAGGAAGAGGGAGAGAGAGAAGTGAAGTAGTGGTGGAGAGTTTGGTGGGGTGTGGGGAGAAGTTAAAGTAGTGTGCTGGTGGAAAGGAGTTTCTGTTAGGGGGGTGGTGGTGGTGTGTTGTCTTTAATAGAAGAGTTTAGAAAAACGTGGAGGAGAGGAACAAATGAGTGTGTGGAGGAGAGTTGTGTGGGGTAACAGTTGAGGAGAAAGAAGGGGGCTTCTCCAACGTGGGTGACTGGGTCAGGTCGGGGGTTTAGAATTAGGATTAGTTATATATTTTTTTATAAAAGAAATCAGGATTTTCAAATAAAATGGAGTGGGTTCCAAAAGGGTTTCGGGCAGTTGGGTTCGAACTGGTCCAGGCTCGGGTCAGGTCGGCAACCAAAAATCCAAATTATAAATTTTGAAATTAATTTTGAACCCATAATTTAATAATAATAATAGTAATAATATTTATACATTGCAAATCAAAAACTGGGTTTCACAATCTTCCCTCCTTAGAAAATTTTGTCCTCGAAATTTAAAGAGTAGGGTAGGAATTATCTCAGGTCAAGTTGGTACGTGTACTGCACCCGTAACTCAGGTCCAACAATAAGAATTTTGAAGGCAGTCGTGGATGAGACGGTTTAGGGACAAGTTTCATTTATGATATCATCCATGCAGAAAAATACAAAAGCGAACCAAAGTACACGAGGTTGATCAGACCATCATGCACCGGTCCTGATTAGACAATATAGTAGTGGGTGCACCCAACAAAATACTGTCATGATCAAGCTTGATAAAGAAATAGCTTGCAAAACTAGGCTAACTTAGCAGCATCAGTCAAGTTTAGAACGAAAAGATAAGAAATAGGAGTTATGTGATGGCTCAAATTTTTTGATCTTCTTCTCACCTCTGACTACGCTTGCTACTGGTTTCTCTGGCACTGAAAGGTTGAGTCCAATTTTCAGCTCTGAATTATCCAAAATGTGACTCGAATCCGAAATGTAGTGTCTGAGCTGTGACACGTAGAAGACGTTGTGCACACTCTCAAGATTAGCTGGTAGAGTTAACCGGTATGCTACTTTTCCAACCTGTCTTAAAACTCCAAATGGCCTGATGTACCTGGCCTCAATTTTCCAGCTCCGACAAAACTGATCGTTCCTTTGGTAGGAGAAAACTTCACAAAAATGCTATCTCCTTCTTCAAACTCCACTGGTCGACGACTACTATCAACCCAATGTTTCTGTCTGTCTTGGGCAATCCTGAGCTTACATTCACCTTCTCTACTGTGTCAGTCACCATCTCTGGACCCAACAGTACTCTTTCTCCTACGTCGTCCCATGCAAGTGGTGTACGGCAACGATGTCCATAGAAAGCTTCAAATGGGGTCATACCAATGCTGGCTTGGTAGCTGTTGTTGTAAGAGAACTCTACCAAGTGCAAATGATCTTCCCAAGACCCTCCAAACTCCAAGACGCAAAATCTTGGCATGTCTTCAGGCGTCTGGATTGTCCTCTCTGATTGTCCATCTATCTGGGAGTGATAGGCAGTACTAAACTTCAATTGTGTCCCCAGGCTGTCATGCAAACTTTTCCAAGAGTGAGAGGTAAAACGAGTGTCTCGGTCAGATACAATGCTTACCGGTACTCCATGAATCCGATAGATATGTCGCATGTATAGTGCCGCCAACTTCTCGGTGGATAAACCAACTTGAAGGGGATAAAGTGAGCTGACTTGGTCAGTCGGTCCACTATAACCCAAATGGCGTCCTTCCCTCCTTGGGAACGAGGCAGTCCTAACACGAAGTCCATTGTGATGTGATCCCACTTCCACTCCGGAATGTCCAGTGGCTGTAGAAGTCCTACGGGTCTCTGTCTGCTAGCCTTCACTTGTTGACAAATTAAACATCTAGCAACATACCTGGCCACGTCTTTCTTTATTCCAAACCACCAAACAATGGTACGCATATCCCGATACATCTTGTTAGCTCCAGGATGTATGGAATATTGCGACTGGTGTGCTTCCTTTATCAGCTCGTTCCTCAGTTCGCCAGATGCTATGCAGAGCCTCATACCATTCTTCAGTGCTCCATCACTGGCGATTGAGAAACCCTCAAGTGTTCCTGCCAACACTTGATCTCTAAGTTTGCAAAGTGTCTCGTCTTGAAACTGCGTCTCCTTGATTTTGTCCATCAGACTCGAGCTCACTTGCAACTTCATCAACAATGAATCAGCATCCAGCTCCTTCCTTCCAGGCAGTATAATCTCCAGTCTAAGCTTCTCGATGTCCTCTAGCAGGTGCCGCTCCTTGGTCAAAAACATCGCCATAGGATATCGACTAAGTGCATCTGCGACCACATTAGCCTTACCCGGGTGGTACTATAGATCGATGTCAAAATCCTTCATCAGCTCCAGCCATCTTCTTTGCCTCATGTTCAGCTCCTTCTGAGTGAAAACATACTTCAGACTTTTGTGGTCTGTATATATTTCCACTCTCTCTCCATATAGATAATGCTTCCATAGCTTCAAAGCAAAGATGACTGCCGCAAGCTCCAGATCATGTATGGGATAGTTCTTCTCATGAGTCCGTAATTGCCTAGATGCATAAGCAATCACTTTTTCATGTTGTTGAAGAACGCAACCCAGTCTTTTACCTGAGGCATCATTGTAGATTGAGAAACCACAAGTTCCTACGGGTAGCGCAAGGATTGGTGTAGTGGTAAGTCTCTTCTTTAGCTCCTCAAATGATGTCTGGCAATCTTTCGTCCAGATGAACTCTTTATTCTTTCGAGTGAGCTTCGTCATCAGCTCAGCAATTCTGGCAAAATCCTTCATGAACTTCCTATAGTTAGCCAGCCAAGCCCAAGAAACTCCTGATTTCAGCAACTGAGCTTGGGGTAGACCACTTCTCAACAGCGGCTATCTTCTTCGGATCTACCGAAATTCCTTCTTCTGTGACAACATGGCCAAGAAAATTCACCTTGTCTAGAAAGAATTAACATTTGGAAAGCTTACCATACAGCTTCTCCTTCCTTAAAGTTTCCAGAACTTTCCTGAGGTGCTCTTCGTGCTCCTCTTCCGTCTTTGAATAGATCAGAATGTCATCGATGAAGACAACGACAATTTGAACTAGGTATTCATGGAAAACCTTGTTCATAAGGTTCATGAACACCGTAGGAGCATTCGCCAGTCGAAACGGCATGACCAAGAATTCAAACTGCCCATACTTGGTGTTGAATGCTGTCTTGGGAATATCTTCCTTCCTGACCCTGATCTGATGGTAGCCAGATCTAAGATCAATCTTTGAAAACACCTTGGCTCCGCTCAATTGATCAAATAGGTCATCGATCCGGGGCAGAGGGTACTTGTTCTTGATGGTGATATTGTTCAGCGCCCGGTAGTCGATGCACATCCGTACTGTTCCGTCCTTCTTGGGCACAAATACGACAGGTGCTCCACAGGGTGAAGCTCCGTCTCGAATGAATCCCAGAGCCTTTATTTCATTGATCTAGTCATTCATCTCCTTGGCCTCCTTCGGGTTGACTCTGTAGCATCCCTTAGAAATAGGGGGGAGCCGGGGACTAGGTCAATGGTGAACTCTATGTCTCGATCTGGGGGTAATCCGGGAAGATTATCAGAGAAGACATCCACCATAAAGGTGCAACTAAGAATTTTATTCATGTGGAGAATTACAGCAAAAACTCTCATGATTGATCCAAGGACATCCTGTTACAACTTCTTATGACAATAGATAATGCTATTCAGCAGTCCTAGGTACTATTCTTCATGGTTCTGGCTCTTGCATGAGCAGTCTCCAACTGCTTCATCTTCTATGAACCTCGAGTCTGCATCATGCCTTATTGTAGGAGGCAAGGTCTGCTGGATAGGAAGAGAGTCCCTAGGTTGTGGCCTAACAGGTGTTGCTGGGATATGTGCTCTGGTTTGATGGAAAGATAAGGGGCGGACCCGATGTTCAGCAGATCCACATGCCAAACATTTCTCCAATCTCTTGCGACAAATATTGGCTTGGTGACCAAGCCTTTTACAGTAGTCACAAACCAATAGTTTCTTACGATATGACTGCCGGATAGGGCTCAAATATCTTCTAGATTCAGGGGTATCCCTCCTAGGACGAGGTTTCGCTCGAACTTGGTTTAAGATAGCTAAGGCTACATCGTTGACGTTCTTCATGACTTCTCTCGTGATATTCATCTGTTCCTGCTGGACTTCAGCTTGAGCCTTTTGGAACTCCAGGATTTCTTGAAATAGGACAACCATTTGGGACGTGTTTGCTGGTACTGGTGGAGCAACAGGAATGGGTACTTCACCGAGGAAATGCAACTCAGTTTGAGAAGAGGTAGAAATCGCCAGTGTAGTAAAAACTTCACTGGATGCATTATGGGGACGGTCAAACAGCTGCGAGGGAATAAACCCTGAACTTGGTTGAGAAGATGGGTTATGATCCGGAGATGACACCTTATCGCCAGCAGGATTGGTCTTGTCAATGGCCATTCTCTGGAAGGTTTAGGATGCAAACATAAGCAAGGTATCCTACCAGTCTATAATCAAACAAAAATATTTATGTATATAATTCGGACCTATGTTGTGACAAATCAATGTTCTACTGTTCTAATTGTTTCTAGGTAAGTTTTCCTAAGTTGTTGAGACCTGCATGGGCCACCACTAAAAATATGTCACGACCCGATCCCAAATAATTGGGTCAAACCGGATCATGCCCAGCCTGCACCGTTGTTGAGACGGCGGCAGTAAGCTGTATCCACTATTGCAGGTAATCACAACAACATCTAAATATTTGTCACAACTCAATATTCGGAAATTTAAAACTTTATTCAACATTTGAAAAGTACAACCGGAATAGAAAGACTAAAATAAAATGCTGAATTCAAATCATCAAAATTCTAAAACAACCAATCTGGAAACAGAAAATCTAGCTAAGCGTTCGGCTCATCGGCCTCAGGTCATGCGTCCTCCAATGGGGACTCTCGCAACACCACAGGGTACAGAACCGGGTCGTAATAACTGTTGTATAACAGCTCAGCATCCTCAAAATCCCCTAAAAATGTTATCTCCAGTCATGAGGGAGCAAAGTACAATTCATGATAATCTAACAATTGAAATAATAATAGAATCATGCACTTTTAAACAATTTAAAAATAAACAGTTCTCCAGTAGTTAAAACATTGTGATGTGAACAGGCAATAAATATGACCGGCTTGGGTTGTACAGTGAATGATATAGCTTATCCCCGTGTGTCTGAGGGGTAAGCTAATACAGTTCTAAATTATTACTTTGGATGTGGTCATACTCATTACACTACTCCCCCAGTCCCCAAACAGTTACAGTAGCTACAGTCAGTGCTCTCAGAGAGAGTTCCGTGTTGCATCGTGGTTTAAACTTGCAATAAAATGATTATTAAATAATTGTAAACTAACACAAAATATACTTGCCTTGGTTTGACTAGATTTGAAAGGTTGAAGACTTCGAGATGGAAATTAGACTCGTCCTCGAAATCCTACATTCGAAAAGTTTGACTCAGATTCCAGAGTTACCATGCTAACTATGCTAATTGCAATCTCTAAATTTGTCCTAATCAATTTTAATCTTTATTTACAGAATCACAAACAAATCGATTATCGGGTGCGTTGAAATTAATTACGAGGGAAAGATCAATTTAACTTTTTATTTTGGAAAAACTCGTAGTTACCAATTTAATTGGTTAAAACTTTGTATTTTCGTAATTATACATATAAAACTAAATTTCTTGTTTAATGAGAAAACATGATATTTGTTTAAAATATTACAAACTTGTAAATTTTAATGTGAGAGAAATCTTATTAATTTTTCTATATCAAAAATATTATTTATTTTAGTTTTACGAGTCTACGCTAAAAACCAGCAAAACCAGAAAATAAAAGAAAACTACGCTACAGTATTTACAGGCCACAGAGAAAGGAAATAGAAAAGCTGGGCTTATGCCCTTATAAATTATTTTACATAAATTGAAATAAGAAGAAACATTTGTTAGTTCTAAAATTATCCTACAAGTTAATTATAAATAAAGCTAATAATTAAAATAAATTTAATAGTGAGTCTCTGATATTGGTCCAATCGTCATATAGGCCAATGCCTCAATGTCCGGGCGAAACCGGTTTCGTTTGCACTTAGCCAGGGCCCACTGACCAATACGGTCGTCGTCCAAAATCTAAAATAATATTTTTTTCTGAAAAACTATTTTTTAAAAAAAAACATTTAATTAATTTTATAGAAAAATCCGGCAGCACTTTCTCTATTTTCGGTCAACCCAAAACTGGGAAAGTGTGCCAGAATTTCCTGCAATTAACCCAAACCATGGAAATCCAATATTTATATATATAAATAATCACAAATCATTTCCCAGCATTAGTTCGGAAAACCCGAAACTATCCGGAATTCCGAAATCATCTCGGAAAGCCTCACAGAAACCAACAGAACTTTTCCGAAAGTTTCTCGGAAAAATCCAAACCAAACCAACAGAACTAAGAAAACCACAGATCCTATTTCCAAAGCCAACAATTCCAATCCGAACCTACAGAACCCTTTCCGAAGAGTTTTCGGCAAAACCGAAACCAACGAACTATTCACAGAACGAAAAATATCAAAGTAACCACAGAACAAATCAACCAAATGGTTTCGAAATTTCCGAAACCAAAAACGTAACAAAATCCGAATTCCCGAAAAGGGATCGGGGACCAATTCATCATAGACAATTACGGGAGGGACGAACTACTGTGATTAACCAGAAATTACCCAAATCGACGAAATCGGAAGGGTTGCCTCGGACTCGGGACACGCGAATCCGCGGAAACGAACTCGGAAACGGAATCGAACCACGCCGAAAGCACACACAGGTACCGGCCTCTCGGGACGGGGCTACGCGTGCGCGGATCGGGGCTGCCGGGGGCGACAACGGCTGGAAAGGGCGCCGGGCTCGGTGGCGTACGGGGTTGGGCGCGGGGCGGCCGGGAGAACGTCGGGGCGGCGGCGGAGTTGGCCGCGGGGTCGGCGTTTGGGTGGATCGGGGGCACTGGCTAGAAGGGTGCTGGCTGGAGGGGTCGGGTGGGTTTGCTTAGGAAGAGGGAGAGAGTAGTGAAGGAGTGGTGGAGAGTTTGGTGGGGTGTGGGGAGAAGTTAAAGTAGTGTGCTGGTGGAAAGGAGTTGCTGTTAGGGGGGTGGTGGTGGTGTGTTGTCTTTAATAGAAGATTTTGGAAAAACGTGGAGGAGAGGAACAAATGAGTGTGTGGAGGAGAGTTGTGTGGGGGAACAGTTGAGGAGAAAGAAGGGGGCTTCTCCAACGTGGGTGACTGGGTCAGGTCGGGGGTTTAGAATTAGGATTAGTTATATATATATATTTTTTGTAAAAGAAATCAGGATTTTCAAATAAAATGGAGTGGGTTCCAAATGGGTTTCGGGCAGTTGGGTTCGAACTGGTCCAGGCTCGGGTCAGGTCGGCAACCAAAAATCCAAATTATAAATTTTGAAATTAATTTTGAACCCATAATTTAATAATAATAGTAATAATATTATAATAATATTTATACATTGCAAATCAAAAACTGCGTTTCACAGGTGTAGTACGCTGACAAGCTTAGGCTAGACCAGGCCACTCAGCTTTTTGCGCCAGTCTCCGAGATTGAGCTGCCTGACATCATCCTCCCCCATTCGTCTTATATCAACGAGATCCTAGTGCCCTTCTCACCTGACGAAATCACCTCTCTGTCATGACATTCACTCACACCTTTGTCCTGAAATTCTCATCAGGCTGCCCGAAGCTGTCGTGGGTTCAGGAGAAGATTGCCGGTTAGGGCATCTCAACGGGGTACAAGGTCACCCCTATGGACCCTAAACACATTTATATCTACCTTTCCTCAGATCCTGACTATAAGTTAGTCTGGATAAGAGGAACAGGCAGGATCGACAATCTTTTATTCATAATCGTTAAATGGTCTCCTGATTTTGACAGGGCCGAAGACTCGGCGCTAGTATCAGCATGGGTGACTCTCCCAAATCTTCCCCTGATCTGTTTTGCTCCAGCAGCTTTGAAGCGGATTGCGAACTCCTTCGGGACGTTCGTGGTCATGGCGTGGATACCCGGACCCTCTCTAAGGGTAATTATGCTAAAATGTGCATGGAACTTGACATATAAGGACCTTCCCAATCAAATTCAAATATCGTTCGACAGTAAGATGTACACCAAGCAAATAATATACAACAATAATACCATCTTCTGCAAACACTTCCACAAGAGAGGACACCTCACTGACCATTGTTTTAGAGCACACTAGGAGCTCAAGAATAAGAACATCCGGAAGGCAACACCCCCAAACAGCATAAAACTAGCCATCAATCCCCCATCTTACCTCCTCCCAACACCCACATCCGATTTGAAGCTAGCGCTAAAACCTTCCACAACCCAGCCCCCAATCTATCGAAAAAGTCCCAAGTTCTATACAAACCCTATCATATTAACCTTGCTAACAAATCCAACCTCCTCCTCGCAGAATCCTCAGATACCCTCCGGAGTCTCCTCCCACTGGTGCCATCTCGGATGTCATCTTCCCGGTAGTGAAAACCGAAAGTCGGGATGGAACAACCACACCTCTCATTGTTTCCAAGAAGAGTTCTAACTCACATACCAAAACCCCTTCCCTAAAACTCGCCAATCAATTCGATATCCTTACCGAGGACCTACCCGAAGACCATCTAGAGAATAACCCCTCGGACGCCACCCAGGAACCAGCTGAAGATGAAGCAGGAGATACAGATTGTCACGCCCCATAACCAGAATACTGGAGAGCAGAGGAATGACTCAGCCAGCTACGTATTACGGGTAGATGAATACCGTATAATACGATCAATGCTATCTAAAAGACAAGGGGGTGCATACTACATGAAAGTCTCGCTATGGTCACTTCACATCTATTGTCTCAATCATTCAAACAAGAAGCAAAAACAGAGAACAATTAAGATAAAGCAATAAGGCGTCCCAAACGCTTAGTCAAAATGTTCTTGAGATCTGGCTGTACAAAACATAGTCAGATGATATAGCATCGTATACACAATTGTTATCAGCTGCAGTCTGACTTAATTATAATTATACAAAAGTAAGTACAAGACAATCCGACTAACATGTCGGTGCCAAACAGCAAACTAAAAAGTAAGTAACAAAACGAGTGGGGATATAAGGAATCCACTCGAGTTATCCTGCGATCATCCCTCTAGTATTGACCATCTTGGAGTGTAGAAGCATGAAAAAGAGAAGAAAAATGATCCATGCGGCCAAGAAACCACATGCGGCTCAAAGAGTCCCATGCGGCTCAATCACATAGTGGACTCCATGCAGCCAGCAGAGGGAAGCCACGTACCTTTTTAGAACGGCTGTACCCAGCGTCATTCAAACGCAATTAATGGCCTGACGGCTGACAATTAATGCTCTGACGGCTGACAGCTGACAACTGACAGCCCTGACAAAAAGTAGTCATGATGACTGACACAAGAGCAACATCTTCCTAGGGAACTGAAGAAAATCTTCACAACTTCGAGGCTAGTTTATACGGCCAGTCTAGACGAGTTCATACGGCCTGTACAGAGAAACCTATGCGGTTCGATCATGAAGGTCCCCTATGCGGCTCGGTCATGAAAGAAACCCATGCGGCTCGGCCATGAAGACTCTCATATAGCTCAGCCATGAAGACCCCCATGCGGCTCGGTCATGAACATATTCATGCGGCTCGGTCATGATGACCTTCATGCGGTTCGAGTATAGAGACTATTCATGCAGCTCGGTCATGAAACCTTTCATGCGGCTCGGTCATGACGACCTTCATGCGGCCCAAATATGAACGCTTCTCATACGGCTCAACCATGATGATAGAACACGTGTCCTAAAGATAATCAAATTTTGGGTCAGATCCCAATGATTTGGGACACGTGGCAAGAGAATGAATTAAATTGATTCATTCAGATTTACGGATATCAGCAAATCATCATGATGGGGATTTATTGCAATCAACATTAATGACTGACATGATTTGGCATAATCCTCATTAATGGCCCAGATCCCTCACGTTCAAGATTAATAGCCCAGATTAATCACTTATCAGGCCGCCGCCACTTTGAGAATAGACAATCATTGTAAACCCTAATGATGCTCTCCACTATTATAAATAGCAGGGTGCCATTCCCTTGTAAAAGAGACTTACACAGAGAGAGATACGCACATACAGAGAGACACTCCCCCAATAATCAGAGAGAAAAATCCACAGAGATCAATCCAGAGAGAGAGAAGCCAGTAGAGCAATACGAGGAGAGCAAGAAGTGCATTTCTTCATCAACGCCAACCATCTCGTCACAGGAGCCAAGGATATGTCCGACCGTCCAAGGAGTAAGGCAGAGCTGTCGTCGCTTTTCCGAGCCTCTATCGTCACCCTCCAGAATCAAAAATAAATAATTGTACTTAGATTGCTGTACCTAGGTTTTCGTCCCTAGGCTTTCTTTGTACAAGCGAGTTTGTAACGTGAAGTAAAAGTCCAGTTCTCCCATAAAACTGTTCTGTTCTTTTATATTTCATGGCAAACACGATGGCGACTCTGCTGGGGACAAACTTCTCCACGGCTGAGGAGTTGGTGACGCAATCGGATGCATCCAAGCTTGGCTCCACGCAACAGAAGATGGTCGCCCGGTTCGACCAACAGGCGTTCGAAGAAATGCTCTCCGATAAGAGCGCTGGCCCGGTCCAGAAGAGAGCCCGCACAAAGAAGGCCCGCAAGGAGTGGAGACCACGATCCTTCATTCCTACTGAAGCTCTTGCAGAAATACCCTCTGTTGCTCAAGACGGCGGAGAAGACTCTCCCGTGGCCCCACTTCAGATCATAGACGACTCTGCTGTCCCCAAGTCCGGCAGAAGAAAATATTATGATGCTGGACTTGTAGGGGCAAAGAGGAACTCTATGCGATCCGAGCCGCATAAGGGTTCTAGCCGCATGGAGAAAGCCTATGCGGTTACATCCGCCAGCCGCAGGAAGAAAACTCACGTGGCCACATTTGTCAGCCGCATAGCTTATGCGACTACAGTTGTCAACCGCATGGATGAAACTTATGCGGCTACTGAAGTCAATCGCTTGCAGAAAACCCACGCAGCCACAGTTGCCAACCGCATGCGGCCAGCCTGCACGGTCATGACTCCTAGTCGCACAAGAACAACTAATCCGTCAACTAAAGACAGCCGCATGCAGACAGCCTGCACGGTTTCCATTCCTAGCCGCATAGCGTCTGTTCCACGCTTCTCTCGATCAGTCTTCGACCGTCTCTCTTGCGGTCCTAATCCTGATGGTTCTCTGGATGATAGGCCAGACTCTGTGGTATCCAACTTGGACTCTTCCTATTACGCACCCATAAGTGCTAAAAGGACAAAGTCTAGGGCAGTACGGGCCCACCAAGCCCAGTCAGCTGTCCCAACCTCTGACTATCGGAGCGTCCCGCTGATTGTCACGCGGGCCTCTAATGGAAAGTTGTGTAAGGCTACTCGTACCATGCCCCCTTCGGCCAATGGGCGGGATAGTCATCAAGCATCTTCCAGTAACGAGCGAAGGCAAGTATACGAGCTACCTTCGAATCAGGGAGCAGGCGGAAGGCCTCCACACTCGCGTGCCCGGAATTCTCAAGCCAGCAAAGCAAGTGACTTGTGTGAGACCATCCTCCACAAACGCAAGGAAAGAGAAGATGCATCGGGATGCAAAGAGTCCTCCCATGGACGTCACTGCACCCAAGTCATCGTCAACTGCTGCTGTAAAAGTACGACAATGCAAGAAGACCTGCAGTCTGTCTTTCAAAGACTGCAACAGCCATCTTCAGAAGACGAGGCACTACCCGTCGTCTCCTGCAACTCTGCTCGAAAAGTCCCCTCTGATGGAAGGAGGAAGAAGACGAATGTTCCCAGCCCGAAGATCTCAACCACTGCGACTAAAAGATTGTCGTCTAAACGGGTGCCCACCACCGGAGTTTTCCAAGGTACTCGCTCTAAGACAAAATCTGCTACAGTGGAAGACTCGTCGTCCATAACGCAGGGGGTTGCTGGGGCTGTGGGTAGCACCCCTCTGAGCCTCCACAGTAATCCGATGTTCCAAGAAGACGAGCCAGGGAAGACAACTCTCCCATCGGATACAGCAAACCTCGACGTCCCTGACGACATCCACAACTCCCAAGACGAGGCGAACTCGGAGGCTGGGGGTACTGTTCCTTCTGAGTCTGAATCAGAAGGGAACATACCCACATACCTCGATGACTTCTCACTACAGGGGTACGATTCGGAGGGCGCTTCCTCCACCGCTCCGTCTATCTCTCCTCATGAGAAGACGATATTCATGACAGACAGCAACCAAGGTGGTTCCAGTGATCGCTAGCGCATCGACAGTCTCGAAGCCATATTACTTGCTTTGGTCAAGTCTGTAGACGAGATTAAAGCGGCCCTTCCAACTCTGCAAGAAGGGACGCCTAGCCAAACAAGCGCGGGTCCCGCGGTCAATGCGGACTCGAATTCGGCGACGCCAAACCCGGGCAACAATCCTCCGGAAACAACGGCCCCCACCGCCGTGGACGAAGCACGCGAAGCGAGAAAAGAGGTCCAGGAGCTCCGAGCCATGTTCCACGCTCGAGAAAACTCTCAAGACCTCAGAATACGGCAACCATACCCTGCTGCATGGAGGGATGTTCCATTCCCACCAAGATATAAGCCGTTCAATATCAATCCTTATGATGGCAAGACCTCGGCAAGTCGATACATCACTTACTTCGAGGTCACCACCGACCATCTGCCCCATGACGATGCCATTCTCACACGATTATTCATCGGGGCATTGGAAGGAGTCGCCTTCGACTGGTATCGCAACCTGCCGGACAACTGCATCCACTCCTTCGCCGGCTTCAAACGCATGTTCTTGGAGAGATTCTACGAAGTAGGGCAGGACATCACCATGTCCACCCTCATGGACGTCGTCCAAGGGGAGAAAGAGCTCACAAGAAACTACATCGAACGGTTCCGCCAAACCGCCTTCGCCGAATGGGCTATTACTGGCCCACGATGGTGGCAGATGTAATAGATTATGCACGAAAGTACAAAGCCTGCCAAATCCATGCCGACTTTACCCACCAGCCATCTGAATTCCTACATCCGACTGTGGCCTCCTGGCCATTTGAAGCATGGGGTATGGACATCGTCGGCCCAATTACCCCGCCTTCGTCTAGAGGACACCGATTCATACTCGCAATCACCGATTATTTCTCCAAATGGTCGGAAGTCATACCATTGGCAGAGGTGAAAACTTCAAACGTGATCAGCTTCCTTAAGCATCATGTCATCTACCTCTTTGGACTGCCCCGAAGGATCATTCACGATAATGGGCCACGGTTCGCAAGCCACACATTTTATCTGTTCTGCGATAAGCACCGAATTCAGAATATTGCTTCGACACCCTACAACCCAGCAGCCAATGGGTTGGCCGAAGCATTCAACAAAACCATAATCAAGCTACTCAAGAAATTTGTGTCATCCAACAAGCGCGATTGGAACGAGAAGCTCGGCGAATGCTTATGGGCGTATCGCACCACAGTTCGAACAGCCACCGGGAATACACCATTTTTCCTGGTATACGGCAGTGAGGCAGTCCTTCCATTAGAGACTCAGATCCCCTCACTCCGCGTCGCCCTCACACATCAGTTGACGACAGACGAAAACCACCATCGCCGACTACAGGAATTGGAGGCCCTAGACGAGAAACGCCTGTTAGCTCAACAGCGAATCGAAATATATCAGGCCAGAATCTCCGGAGCTTTCAACAAGAAGGTCAAGGTCAGAACATTCCAAGTAGGCGATCTCATTCTGGCGGTTCGGAGGACGATGGTTATGACGCATAAAACTGCCGGTAAATTCCAACCAAAATGGAAAGGCCCGTTCATCATTGAAGCCGTATTCTCCAACGGCGCCTACCGCCTCGTAAAGCAAAATGGAGACTTACTCATGTTGCCCTTTACTCCCCTACCTCTGAACTTATATTCTGGTTCCATACATCAAGTTATGTACCCGCTGGCACCTCTGAACTCATTCTCATATTTTCCATACATCAAGTCACGTACCCGCTGGTACCACTGAACTCACCCTCATAATTTTCCAGATTTTCAAGTCACGTACCCGCTGGTACTACTGAAATCACCCTCATAATTTTCTAGATTATTGAGTCACGTATCCGCTGGTACCGCTGAACTCACACTCGCCATTTTCTAGATTCCCGAGTCATGTACTCTCTCGTGCCGCTAAACTCACATTCACATCATTCCAAATTATCGAGTCATGTACCCGCTGGTGCCTCTGAACTCACATTCTGGTCACTCTTTCAGATAGAAAGTTATGTATGATCATACCTCTGAACTTCCTTCCTGGAGGAGACCCTCCCCCATGATCCAATACCCGCACTTCCAGTGCACAAAAAAGGGTAAGCGATCCACAAATTTCCAAAACGGCCATGTGCTCATTACCTCTGAGTCGTTTCACTTCCGCCAAAAATAAATCACCCCCTACATAGAACTTCCATGTCCTCATTACCTTTGAGTCATTTTATGTACCCCCTCTTCATTGACCCCACTCCTGCCATGTCCTCATTACCTCTGCATGGGAAGGCTCCGTAGAAGAAACCTTCATACTTGCCATGTCCTCATCACCTCTGAGTAAGTATGTCGGTCCCCTTTCAACCTATTATCTATACCCACAACCGGACTACGACAAAGATAATAGGTCCACAAATGTCCTCTGTTGACCACAAGCGTCCTCTGTTGACCACAAATGTCCTCTGTTGACCACAAATGTTCTCTGTTGACCACAAATATCCTTCAAGAAGTCACTCCTGCCATGTCCTCATTACCTCTGAGAAGGAAGATTCCACGATAAAACCCTCATGCTTGCCATGTCCTCATAACCTCTGAGCAAATATGTTGGTTTCCTTTTATCCTATTATCCGTATCCTAAACCAGGGTACGCCAAGGATAATAGGCCCACAAATATCCTTTGCTAAAATTCTTAGCATAAATCCACCATCTCATCATGCCCCGGGAGCCCAGCTGCTCTACGGCATTCTTTTTCTCAATACCAAGAGCACCCATGACCACTTTGCCATGGCTGTTTCGGATATCCTGACCAAACTTGTTATCCGTACCTAAAACCAAGGTACGCCCAGGGTAACAGGTCCACAAATAATCCCCCAGCAGGTCCAATTCCACAAATACCACAAGTACAAGAAAGAGAAGATGAGTCGAAACATGCTCATTTATTCAAAATTCAAAGTACTACATCATTTGGGATCATATCCCTTGACAAAAAAAAGAAGGGGAAAAGGAGCAAAAGAAAACAGAAAACCGATCGCTGTTCCGGGGCACATAGCATCATGAGACGGTCCGTCAGCAAGGCAACCGACCGCTCAAACCTCTGTTTAGCTCGACGCTCCGCCTCTTGGGTCAGCGCCGTCTCGTCCTCCAGATGAGCGTGAGCATGCCAGTTGTCCTCAAATTTTTTGAAAGCCCGCTCCAGGTTAACAGAAGATCGGGAAACCTTCTCGGCCTCCTGAACAATTGACTCCTGTTCCGCATGAGCAGCCCTCAGCTCCGACTCTAGGAAGGCCAATTCCTTCTGAAGTGCGAGAATCCGCTCCTTCGTGTCAGCTATTCCATGAGAAGCAGCCTCTTCCCGAGTCCTACAAGCTTGACTTCGACGACCCAGCCTATCATACGAAGCGAAAAGCTTATCAAGGTCCCCCTTCACAACTGGCCCGGCAGTGTCTTGATCAAGCTTTATCCTATCCCGAGCAGCAATAAGGAAGCCCCGCTCCCGTTCAATCGCAGCAGGCAAGTCAGTCTGCCGTAACACCAACAATCGGGTCACGAGCTGATCAGCCTCTGCCAACTTGGGCTCCAGGAGCGCAGCCAACCCTACCCCGCCAGGAAGAGTCTTTAAAGTTTCAATTTGACCCCGAGCGCACCGCAGGGACAAAGAAAAAGGTCTCCCCCATTCTACGGCAGCATCTACGCCCCTCTTTAAATGGCGGTAGAAGCTGTCGACCACATCCTGCGACACCTCCTACAGAGCCTCCGAAGAAGCCGGCGTCAACGGGAGTGTAGCTGGCAACACTGAAGAAGATGCGACAGAATCTGCCGCTCCTGCCACGAGGGAAACAAACTCCGTACGGAAGGACGCCTGAACAGCGGCCAACTCCTCTTCAGCAGCCCGCAGAACTTGAATGCTCGGCAGGGCCGAGAAGTCAGTCTCTTAAGCCGTATGAGCAGCAGAGGATGAGACGGAGACCATCGCTCCCGGAACAAGCTCCACTCCCATCTGTCCAGAGCTGGCGGGAGTCCCCTCGACATGAGTCGTTGAAGGAGAAAAAAATGCTCCTTTCCCCCAGATCACAGCAGGCCGAGCCTTCCCCAAGAACATCCGCTGTGGGAAGTAAAGGGTCAGGACCTGTAGGGCCAAGACAACCATGAATCGATTTGACCTGGAGGATATGTTGATAGAGCAAATAAGCCCCCTCACTAGTCAATATTTGCCTTATCTTACCAGCGGAAGAGTGTGGAGGCTGAGGTTCGCCTACGGCCACCACAACCTCTCCACCAGCGGCCTCCGAGTCGGATATAATAGACTCCTCCGCCCCTGCACCCTCGGGAGGGGATGTGATGAGATCGGCGTCGCCTTGCTGAAAGTCAGCGATCTCGGAGACAGGTTCGAGGAAATCTTCGTCACCCCGGGCCGGGGCCTCAGCAACTTGGGAGTCCTCAGCTGCCGCTGAGAGAGCCCCCGCAGAAAGGACCGCGGCACACACGTCGCTAATCAAAACAGCAAGGGCCGGATCGACCTCAGGAGCAGCAGACCGTTCATGAGAGCGTGGTTCGTCAGACGCCTACAAAAAAAATGATTAGGTCATATCTCCAAGAAAAAAAGAAAGCCACAACAAGAAGATAGCTCCAACGCAGTCTTACCTCCGGAATATCGTCAGCATTTTTACCCCTCTCGGTAATAAGCAATCCACGAGACCTAACGGCGGCTCTTTTCACAGAAAAGGTCGTTCTGCCATCAGAAGACTCATGTCTGACTCGTTTGCGTGAAGGACCAGGCACAGCGGGAGGCTGTCCTTCCCTCACTACTTCCTCTTGTATAGCAAGCAACGGATCCTCCGCCAGTTCGTCTGTTGTGGTAAGCGGTTGATCCGCTAATTCTTCACCCCTACAAGAAAGTGTATCTTCGCTATCATGATCATCATCCTCCTCAACCGCCTCGGAAGACTCTGATTCAGGAAGGGGAGTCTGGAGCGCTAGTTGCTTTCTAGCCTTAGCCCCTTGGGCTTTTCCTCTAAACCGGTACCCACGATGAAACTGGTACTCGGATCGAAATTAACAGGTGGCTTGTTCGCCATAACATGATACAAGGCAGCCACGTACAAAATTTCCCTCGGTGCCTTAGCATCAGGGACCGAGAAGCTGGCCCGAGTATGATAAACGTCATAATAATTCTACGCCCTGACACCATCAAGAACGCTACCTTCAAAGCCCAAGCAAGGGCTGGGACAGTCAAGGAATAACTGGCTATAGCCAAATTGGCGAGAAAACCTACTAGGCAGGTAGGGCTCCAAGTACACATTATCGCGGTTACGATAAACCAGATGCGCGGGGCGGATGTTGCACAACCAGGTGAGCATCTTCAGAGACAGAAAGTGAGGAGGTCCGGTACAATCAAGGTGTACATCCCTTACTTCCTCATCAGAAAAATGAGGAACAGACACGAAAAAGTCACACCCATCCACCCTCGCCAGCGCCCTCCGACAAGCTGGCATAGTACTGTATTCCCAAGGTTGGTGATGGCATTAGAAAAGGAAAGCGTCTTCGTCTGTAGCATCTTCTGCTATTCCGGATCCCATCAAAGACTTGTAGTGCATCAACAACCACCCCATAAAATAGTGGTAAGGTAGCTCTATGCGCTCAAAGTCCAGCGTCTTCTTGCGGGCAATAACCTTGGACGAAAATATTCGAAGACCATGGTGTATGCTACACACCATAGCCGGAAGAAGAGCCAGTCTAACTCCAAATGCCAGCTTAACGGCAGGGAGAATGAAGTGGCGGCTGATCCTCTCAATAGAACCTGCCCCCCCCGAGACTACGTAGTTCCATAACCATATCATCAAAAATCCAGCCAGGAGCGCCTTCTCTGACATCTGCCTGGTGTCGCAATAAAAATAGCTGAGAGAGTCAGCTTGACTCCCGAATATGTCGCTATTAGACCGCGACTTCTTGACGCTCAACATCAGGTCTTTTATCTCTCCCCGGGTTTGAGGGGTTCGAGGAATAACCTCGCCAGAAGGGCTAACTTTAAAAAGATAATTGACCCAGGATGTGGTGTGGGGAGCGTTCCCTTCTGAGCTATCCTCTTTTTTTATAGCCATCTGATGACAAGCACTATGATGGCATAGCAACTCCTGGTACACCGCAACAAAACCTGGGAGTCGTCGGTTCAGGTCCTCGAACTCCTCGTTCGACGGGGTGTACACCTCGAAAGGCTCGTTCCCCGACGGAAGTTTGGAGACAGTATACATCTCATGGAGAGCAAGCCCCAACTCCCCTCCGGGTGCAAAGAACGTCCCCGTTCGCCGGTTATACATCTCCAAGAGCGCCACGAACAATGGTTTATTGATAGGAAGCCCGTGACAGGTACCCCGAATGGCATGATAGAGTCCCACCTCCCGCAGGAATGTTTCGTAGGTCTGCAGAACCCAAGTGGTCAAGTGGGCCCACGTAGAAGTGGGGTTTATCCAGTTCAGCAATGCAAGTCTGCCAACGGGATAAGATTTTTTGCGAGCGAGCCGATTCAGAAATGTATCAGCTTGAGTGAATGTGAAGTTGGGACCATATACGTTCATAAAAGAACCTGGGGCCAGGCCCATCATATACCGGAGGATGAAATCCTTACCCACGTACGCTGACCTAATATTCGGGTTATAATAGATGTCGCCCGTCAACATCCCTGATTGGGTAGGAGTTAAGTTACACACCATCTTCCTATCCAACAATACCATATTGAACCACGACAGAGGATAATGACGCTCCATGAGAGGAATATGGATCGCCATCCCATCCAAAGAAAAATCCCAGTTCTCAGAGATCTCTAACACTCGGGGATTCTTTATGATTAAAGCGTCTCCAAAGAGGAATGAAGGCTTCATGTATGATCCATCCAACTTCCCAGAATTTATCATGGCAAGGAGATAATGGAGGATCTGATTTTCGATGGCGTTCAACCTTCCCGAAGGCTCATTAGCAGTAAATTGATTCAGCACGTACTTAACTAAGTCATCAAGACGCACGCCCAAGGCGAACTGATTTGAGCCCACTAGGAGTTCCCCCGCAGGATTTACTGGCAGATTCACTAAAGAAAGAGACGAAAGAAATAAGATTAGAAGATAGTCAAAACAAAGGAGCGTTTGAAAGATCACTTGAGTCTATGCGGCTCGGGTCGTCACAGCCTCATGCGGCTCAGAACCATATGAGTCCATACGGTTCGGTTCATCATAGCCTTCTGCGGCTCCGAGTCAGACGAGTCCATACAAATCAAGTTCAGATGAGCTTATGAAGCTTCTGCGGTTTAGGTTCGAAAGGGCCTATGCGGTTCAAGGTTCACATGGATTCAACAGACAAACCTAGGCGCTGATGCGGCTCAGATTCAGGTGAGACTATGCGGATCAAAGTCCACATAGACTCATGCGGCCCTGAACAGACAGACTCATGCGGCTACAAGCAGATGAGCTTATGCGGTTCAAAAGTGAACTACGCTCATGCGGCTCAAACCAAAAATATACATGCGGTTTAGATCGAGTATGACAAGCCCATGCGGCCTCCTGGGCGAAGTGCTTATACGGTCATATCGACGAACCTTATACGTGCGGCTTGTGCATAAATTATGCAGCAGAGCCTTGGCAGTTAGGGTTCTAAAGCAATGCCCTTACCAGCGATGGGTGGATGAACGTCGGGATGAACAGAGTGAATAGCGGCCGGCGGAGGAGTGGCCACGTTCGTCGCCACAGTCATCGTAGAAGCGACCGCCTTGCCCTTCGCAGCCTTCGACACAACAGCCTTTTTGGGAGCCATAGGTGCTTGGAAGAGAAAGGAGTTAGAACAGCGAAAGATCGAAGAGAGAAAGAAGATTTCCTAGAACGAGAGTGTTCCTATTTATAGACAAAGAAGGAACGTCTCAATTTGCGTGCAAATTGATAACCGACTCTTCGGTCATCGAGGCAAAATGGCTGAATAATAGCCCGACTCTTGGGATCCTGGCCCAAGAAAGCGGCTCTTAAAATCTGCAGCAAATCAAGAGCATTAAATGCAAGAGATTCACAGAAGATTTGCCAACGTGGCAGGAAGACATGGCAAGAAGCTCATGCGGCCAAAACAGCCTATGCGGCTCAGAGAGTCATGCGGCTGGTCAAATCCATGCGACTATGACAGAATACATCCATGCGGCTCTGGCATAATCATGCTTCTTATTCAAAGTATTTCAATTTTGTAAATTAAAAACTTTGAAGGGGGTCTTGTAGAAGCATGAAAAAGAGAAAAAAAATAATCCATGCGGCCAAGGAACCACATACGGCTCAAAGAGTCCCATGCGGCTCAATCACAGAGTGGACTCCATGCGGCCAGCAGAGGAAAGCCACGTGCCTTTTTAGAATGGCTGTACCCAGCGTCATTGAAACGCAATTAATGCCCTGACGGCTGACAATTAATGCTCTGACGGCTGACAGCTGACAACTGACAGCCCTGACGAAAAGTAGTCATGATGACTGACACAAGAGCAACATCTTCCTAGGGAACTGAAGAAAATCTTCACAACTTCGAGGCTAGTTTATGCGGCCAGTCTAGACGAGTTTATGCGGCCTGTGCAGAGAAACCTATGCGGTTCGATCATGAAGGTCCCCTATACGGCTCGGTCATGAAAGAAACCCATGCGGCTCGGCCATGAAGACTCTCATATAGCTCAGCCATGAAGACCCCCATGCGGCTCGGTCATAAACATATTCATGCGGCTCGGTCATGATGACCTTCATGCGGTTCGAGTATAGAGACTATTCATGCGGCTCGGTCATAAAACCTTTCATGCGCCTCGGTCATGACGACCTTCATGCGGCCCAAATATGAACGCTCCTCATGCGGCTCAACCATGATGACAGAACACGTGTCCTAAAGATAATCAAATTTTGGGTCAGATCCCAATGATTTGGGACACGTGGCAAGAGAATGAATTAAATTGATTCATTCAGATTTGCGGATATCCGCAAATCATCATGATGGGGATTTATTGCAATCAACATTAATGACTGACATGATTTGGCATAATCCTTATTAATGGCCCAGATCCTTCACGTTCAAGATTAATGGCCCAGATTAATCACTTATCAGGCTGCCGCCACTTTGAGAATGGGCAATCATTGCAAACCCTAATGATGCTTCCCACTATTATAAATAGCAGGGTGCCATTCCCTTGCAAAAGAGACTTACACAGAGAGAGATACGCACATACAGAGAGACACTTACCCAATAATCAGAGAGAAAAATCCACAGAGATTAATCCAGAGAGAGAGAAGCCAGTAGAGCAATACGAGGAGAGCAAGAAGAGCATTTCTTCATCAACGCCAACCATCTCGTCACGGGAGCCAAAGATATGTCCGATCGTCCAAGGAGTAAGGCAGAGCTACCGTCGCTTTCCCGAGCCTCTATCGTCACCCCCCCAGTATCAAAAATAAACAATTGAAATTAGATTGCTGTACCTAGGTTTTTGTCCCTAGGCTTTCTTTGTACAAGCGAGTTTGCAACGTGAAGTAAAAGTCCAGTTCTTCCATAAAACTGTTCTGCTCTTTTATATTTCATGGCAAACATGGAGGTAGAAGTAAGCTGATTCATCGGGGACCAGCTCTAAATCTGGCCATACAAAGCCAGAGAGGTTAGACCTCTAATAGCAAGTACCGCAAGGAAGCACGATATGAGGAATTAAACCAGTAAATAAGAGAATATGATAAATAGATCTCTGCTCGCTACTGGGATTCACAACACATCACGACACTTCGAACCAACTTCCTAACCAAACAAGGACAGAAGTTGGCCCGTCATGTCCTGATGCTCTGATCATCTCAGTTAGGTAACAAAGTAGGTACAGTACATAAACAAATCAACTTAAATGGCCGTCCAACTCCTACGGCTTACTACTGTGAGTTCTAAGTTATCCAGGAATTATGCAATAAGGATTTCTCAGTTCTTACTATGGGCAAGCAAGACTAGTCTATCCAATCAATCAATTACGTCAATCATGAATTAGACGAGTCCCTGCGGGATGCTCGTCATCAATATACAATATATAATAATATAAGCAGATACCGCTCCCTGCCCGTGTGGCAGATTTGTAGTATCTGTGGGAACCAGTCGGCCTGTTGGGCACTAATAGTCCCAAAGAGGGCTGCCATGTAAGAACTCGGGAATCCATTCTCTCCATGCCATCATTATTTTATTTAACTTAGTAGCCTGTATGTTAAGTAAAATTCCATGCCGTGGGTCATGGTTATTCAGAATGAGTACTTCCGTACAAAGTACGATATGCCCAACTCTATAACGATACCCGTGCGGTTAGGTTGTAGGTCTTACATAGCGTAATACAACAATTAAAACTAACCACGAAATAATCATGCCTTGACCATAAAGTACACATGCTGCTTTCGTAAAAATAAATAAATTGTAGCCTGCATATATCTATATGCCAATATTCAGGATTGGCCAATCGATTGTAATAGTTCATAGTTAATATGAACGTATCTTATTCCATTTAATTCAATAAGACGACTAGCCAGTCTCTTAGTTCCATCTAGGAACGCATGATCAATTATTAATCAAGATAACAATCAATGTTAATTAATGCCAAATTCGGGAAATAAAGATTTCATGCGGCTGAAAAATAAAGATCACATGCGGTTGGAAAATAAAATTTTATGCGGGTGAGAAATAAAAATCTTACGCGGTTGGGAAACAAGGTTTCATGCGGCTGAGAAATAAAAATCTCATGCGGTTGGGAAATAAAATTTCATGCGGCTGAGAATTATGAAGGTCCCAATCCTCTAGAAGGACCCATTCTTCGAATATATATATATATATATATATATATATATATATAAGGAATGGATTAATAAAAGAAATATATATATAAAAGGAATGCGATTATATTTTTGAATAGAAAGTGAATCAAATATTGCAGTAGTACATTCTTTCTCCAGTAGAGGAGTAATACAGTCTGGAGAGGATGAAAAGTAAGCCATAGCAGAATTATGAATCGCAAAAGAAGCTAACGTGTGGGCTACCTTATTTACTTGGCGTCTCATAAATGCGAAGACAGGGTATTTGGGGAGAGAGAGGTCATTTCTTCCTGTATTAAGAGAAGAAGGTATTGCATTCTTCATGGAAGTTGATCTTTTTCTCCATTCATGATCCTATAAACCTTCCATGAGTCACCCTCGATGATAACGTCTTTCGCTTTGATATGCCGAGCCAAAAGAATACCTTGTTGGATGGCATGAAGTTCTTCCCATAAACTACAATCATCGTCGTAGAAGTGTGACAAGAACCAGGTCTTTGTTGCTATAAAATGCCACGGATAATCCCTGGCCACAGCTTCCATTAATATTGATGAGGAAGACTTGGCACCATCCACATTAATTTTAATGATACTCGTCGCAGGGGCTCCCCAGATCGCTGGTATAGTAGCTGCTATCCTCGTAGCTTGTATTTTCTCTAAGCATTCAGAGTTATTCTTAAGATAGGCCACATGAATAGTATGGTCTTGATTAGTGATTTGATGAATGATTGGTGGTTCATGATCAAATATGCCTGAGCATCTAGCTTTCCAAATGGCCCATATTAGGGATGCTCCAATCTGGAAGGCATTATGTGAAACATGATCCTTCAACCATCAATTCTCGAACCAATTTAACGTTGGCTTGGAGCGAGTCGCAAGAAGCAATTCTCTTCCCTGGCAAGCTAGGCGCCCATGGATCATCTAGTATATCAACTCAACCTCCCTTAATTTTTAAATAGATGTTATTCGCTATGACCTTAATTTCTTATGTTCAGTATACTCGACCAGGTAGGAGAGTCCTGTCTAGAGTACATTCCTGCCTTCTAGGATCTATTTTGGAGATAAATGCATCAGAGCATTCGAGCCCAAAGTTCATGAGGTTGATCAAGGAATTTCCATAGCAGTTTTCCAATTAGAGCATCATTCACCCATTCTATCTTTCTAAAGCCAAGCCCATAACTTTTTGGTTGTGAAATTTTGTCCCAAGCCAAGAAGTGCAGTTTCCTCTTAGCCTGATCGTGTCCCCACTAAAATGACCGATGTTGCTTTGGCAATGAATTTGTAACAGCACACTGATGTTAGTATGCTGACATATAAAACACTTGTATGTATCCGAGTGTGGATTTAATAAGAACTGATTGGCCAACATTAGATAGTAGTTTGGCCTTCCAGCCTTGAAGGCGAGCTCTGCATTTTTCAATTAAGGAATTGTAAGAGGAAATCCTTACTTTTGGTTGCAATAATTCGTGGCCTAGATATTTTTTGTATGTCTTATAGCAGATAGTTGTAGCAAGTGTGCCAAAGATCAACGATCATTTGATGAGACCATCTTGCTTAAATGAATACTAGATTTCTTAAAATTTATTTATTGACCGACAAGAAAGAGAACGTTTGTAATATATTCTTCGCAGATGATAGAGCAGTAGGGGTGGCATGTCCAAATATAAAAATATCATCAGCAAAAAGGAGATGAGAAATGGGCGGGGAATACCGATTAATGTGGATGCCATTGAAGAGATCCTCCTGTTCAGCACGATAAAATAATTTGGACAGCACATCTGCACACAGGATGAAGATATAAGTCGATACTGGTTACCCTTATATAATTGCCCTGGCTGGTCTGAAATATCCTTGCGGAATGCCGTTGATTAGAATGGAGAAGGAGGACGAAGTTAAACACCTCAAAATCAGATCATTTGATCTTCCTTGAATGCCCATACCATTCAAAACACTCTTAATGAATGGTCATGACAAGCGATCATATGCCTTTGACATATCGATCTTGAGCGTGAAGGAGTTTTTCTTTTTTGGGAACCTCTTCATATCATGGATGATTTCTTGTGCGATGATGATATTATCCGATATCTGTCCGCCGGGGATGAATGCATTCTTGTAAGTGGAGATTAATTTATCAATATGAGGGCGGAGGTGGTTGGTGATGATTTTGAAATGACTTTATAAGAAACATTGCATAGAGAGATGGGGCAAAAATCACTGGGAGTTGCGGTAGTAGTTTTCTTTGGGATGAGAACAAGATGGGCATGGTTTAAATCAGGTGGTAATACAGCTTCGTTGGAGAAGCGCGGATAGCGGATGATAGATCCTCTCCGATAATATTCTAATTCATTTGTTAAAAAATGGCTGGAAAGCTGTCAGACCCCCGAACCTTCAATGGCCCAATAAACGAAACAGTATTACAGATCTCCTCTTGACAGGGAGTCTTACCAAGACTGGAGTATTCTTCCTTCGAAATCGATTTGGGGGCTTTAATGAAAGCCGAGTCGATAGGGATAGCCTTATCTACATCGAACATGGACTGAAAATGCTCCAGAATAGAAGACGAAATTCTCTCCTGATTGGTGGTCCAGTTTCCGTCCAAGTATTGGAGAGCACAAATTTTGTTTCTCTACTTTTTGGTCGTGGCCTTCACATAGAAGTATTTTGTATTCTTCTCAGCTTCTTTAATCTAATAACATCTAGCACGTTGCTTCCAGTAGGCTTCTTCGAGCAATAATAGGTCATTGATCTCATTGCCAATATCTCTCTCTTTTGTCAGTGTAACCTCCATAGCAACCGTAATTGAACAGATATGAGATCCTTCTGAAGTGCAGCTAGCCACTATCTGAAGTTGCTAAATATAGAACGACCCTATTTATGAAGCTTTGGTAGAGAGTATCGAAGTTTCTTAGTGATAGATGATCTAGCCAAGCCCTCCGCCTCTTTCTAAATAGCTTCCAGAGTCCCACTGAAAGAATTAATATTTAGCCAGAAAGGTTCAAATCTAATAGGTCTTCGTTTGTGCTTCAGCAGACTATTCGTATTCAAAAGGATGGGTGCTTGATCGCTGTTAACACGCGGTAGAGTAGATAATATCGCATGGGGTATAAATTGCACCATTCTGCTTCGACCAACACATGGTCGAGGCATTCCCTGATATGCTGATCTGGCTTTCTGCAATTAGACTAAGTGAATGCCGGACCAATGTACCTAAGATCGATGATGCCATACTGATTCACCATTTACTGAAAGGGTAAAACCGTACGGGGATCGAATTCTCTACCGCCCACTTTCTCTCCAGGATCGAGGATGTCATTAAACTCCCCTACACAGCACCAGAGGACAGTAAAACTGTCAGAGAGCTCTTAATGAATGACCACAGTTTTATTCTGTCTCCTATCTTTGGATATCCAAACACACATAATAGATTCCATGTTGGAGCTGTGGGAGAAGTATTGACAGACAGAAGAATTAGGTTATTAGAGGAAAACGAGATAGTAGCCTAGATGGAGTCATCCCATCCCAGCCAGAGTCCCCCGAGTGGCCTCGAGGAGGGACAAAAAAATAATTGTAATTATCAGGAAGAGGTAGTGTGCGAGAAGTGTGGAGAGAAGAAGACATAGTTTCAAAAATGATGAAGATGGCAGGTCGCATGGTGGAGAGAAAGATCGGATAGTTGAAACTGTTGAGACATTCCTTGCACCTCGACAGTTCCAAGCTAAGATTAATATTGATCATGGAGCTGCAGTGGCTCAGCCGCATTGGATGTTTTATTAGAAGGGGGAACAGGGATTGTTAAAACCTACTTTTTGGCTCTGGCATCTGCAACAATAGGGCTTGGCCTCTTCCTTGACTCAATGGTTGATTCTATTAGCGTAGGAGAAGGTGTAGGCATACGGGCTAGCCGCTTCCATGAATGTTTCTGGGGTTTGGCAGGATGATTGATGAAGCCATTGTATAGAGAATGAGGAGCCGTTGACAGATCTTCTAACCTGGATGTCTAATCATACACCAACAAGGTAGTAGTGCCTTTGATCTTATTCTGCTGGTTAGGGGTAGAAGAGATATGTTCATCAGGAAATTCGATAATAGGGGAGGGGGAGGGTAAAATGGAGATTCTACTTGTTCTATCACTAATAGTCCATGCACATTTATTCCATAGTTGATTTAGTAATTCCACAAATAATGATTATAATTCAACATCAGTCTCCATTGTATTAACGTTTGATTGTTGCCTATCTCGATACAGGTCAGACTTCTCGTTTGAAGGGATTAGATTAGTTGGAGAGTGGACCTCGGGATCCGGTCTCCACTGGTAAGCCAATGAGAAAGAACTTATCTCTTTCCCCAAATGGTTGTTAATAACTGTGAGGGTGGGGGCAACCCTTTTATGCGGAGGCAAATATACTCCTAACTGATTTTGATCTTCATCCGTTAATTGGAGAGTAGTTTAAGTAACCCCCAGATGATCACATCCCGGACCAGTTGTAGGCTAATGAGTTGTCGAGTTCTGGTGTTGAACGGGCATTGGACTAACTGGATCTGGTATATGTCGTCGTGGTAGGGGTCGATTAATATCAGCCATGTACTCCTTCTCTTTGATTCTAGGTTTGAGTAGCTCCTCGATAAGAAGTCTTTCTTTGACCGACCAGTCTTCACCAATGAAAGAGGGGAAGGATTCTCACTCACTGTAGGTATAGGAATTATGACCCACCATAGCACAGAAGAGACACATCCTAGGAAGTCTTTCATATTTCATCGCATTAGCACGACAGCTACACCATCAATGGACGTAGATATACTTTTCTTGACCGACTTTGATATGTCAATCAGCACTTTTATATGAGTTAAAGTTTTCCACTGAGCCTCGTCCTCCTCTGAGCATCTCCTTGGAGATCTAAGTGCCTCCGCAATTCTGATAATCGCTATACGATTCAAAAACTTGGGTGTTATCTTATGGAGTTGAACCCAAACATCGGCATACCGGAATTGGTATTCTTCGGGTAGCTTCCCTGGGTCACAATGCTCGATAGCCAGGATTAATCATCATTAATGCTCCATGAAGCATCAAGTAACAGCTGATTAACCGCATCAGCGCAATCCAATCTCGCTAGAAAGGTTCCCTCTTAAAGATCCAAGTCAGATACATGATGGTCGTCGAGGTCTTCCGAAGCATAGAAAGGATAGTTGAGAGTATTGGCTTCGTGAATCTTCATGTGGAGAATGGTTTGATAGCTAGTGTGGATGACCAATGTTGAGTTACTGTGCTATCCCTCGCTGACAGAGAGACAATTTCGGCAGGCCCTTAGAGAGAGAAAATGGATGCCATTTTCATAACCACATCTTTGTATGATGACATGAAAACCCCGCAGGGCTCTTCGCTGATGTAGAGAGATCTCTCCTTAAGAATGAATAGATGGGATGAAAGGAGTATGGGAAGGCAGAGAGGAGTAACTGTAGAGATGTCGAATATGACAGACTAGAACGGTGTGACATGAAGTTGATGGTAGGTGGAGATAGCTAGTGGAGATGATGATGAGAGAGTAGGAGAGAGAAGATGGATGTGGGGAAGCGGGGACAGATAGAGGTGGCAGGATAAAGAGAAAAGAGGCGACGCAAACCCTAGGGTTTGAGGGAGAGACGTTCAGCGAAAATATTCAACTGTCTTTATGGTTATATATATATATATTTTTTTTTATTTTTTTTTACGGTTATATATATATATATATATGTAGGAACAAAATCGTAAAGCAGAATACTCTAGAGGGGGGTTGAATAGAGTAAGCAGCAGAATATTGCTAATTAAAAACTTGTTAGCAGTTAGATCACAGATAAAATAATAATCACAAAAAGTAAATGACAGAATTTAAAAGTGATCAGAAGGCAAACGCAGACACCGATATTTATACTGGTTTTCCTCTGGTGAGGACTAGTCCAGTCGGAAGAACTCTAACTTCCAGTTGAATCCACTATTGGAAAATCTCGCAAGTTTTCATACGAAGTCCTTGCAACTTCTACAGACGCGAGCTTTGATACGAAGAACTCGACCAACTTCAATTGTGAAGAGTTAAATTCTATCAAGCCTCTGATTACAATCGCTCTGGAATTTCTAGACCGTACCGTACTGGCAAATCGACTAGAGGATTGTAACTGGCTTGGGATTTGAAAATGAAAGCTTTTAGAACTCTTTGGAAGAGTGTAAGCTTAGGAAGAGAAGAGATTGAAAGTGAATTGGTGATCTGAAATGATCGAAATACTTCTCTATTTATAGTTTTTCCAAAGACAGAACTCTGACAGAATTTAGGCAGAATTCGGACAGAACTCTTTGTAACAAACCGTAACTGAAGGATGACCAAGTTCAAAAACCCAACGTTCACTAACGTTCCACACGGCCGAACTCTGGCCGAACTCGGCCCGAGTTCTCCTGGGGTTCTGCCAGTTCATTTGGAGAAAATAAATTTTGGCTTTTTAAAAAATCCTTCAGAAGCTGTTTGTAAAAAGAATGTTTTTCAAAAACGTAGATCATTTGTAAAAGAATAGGATGATTTTGAAAAAGGTTTTCGGATAGCCTATTTGCTAGTACGACTCGGTGTACAATATATTCCTAGACTCAATAAAATGAAAAATTATATTGCTTAGCAGGAAGTACATTCTGAATGGTAAACGGCTTCAGTCTTGAACATTGTTGATAACCATTGTTGAGCAGTGTACAAAACGTCGTAGGTAAACATCTGAGTTGACTTGTATTTATATCGAGACAGAATTTGATCAATTATTAAAATCAGGTTTGACCATGACCAATGGGCCAACAATCTCCCCCATTTTGATAATTGACAAACCTTGTCGATATAACATCTAAGCTTGGAATCAATTCAAAATAGTAACCAAAAAGAAATTGTTCATAACCTGTATTCACAAAAATGTTAGATCCTTATTTCTCCTCCGTTGTCACTTAGCAAAATAATTGCAAAAGAGAAAGCTTT
Organism: Iris pallida; assembly: GCA_029216955.1. Lineage (NCBI taxonomy): Eukaryota > Viridiplantae > Streptophyta > Magnoliopsida > Asparagales > Iridaceae > Iris > Iris pallida. The sequence continues at coordinate 46,069 of JANAVB010000485.1, forward strand.
CCCGCAATCAATGCATAAGTAACAAACAATGAAGAAACACAATAAAAATAGATAATCATGACAGGCATGGTAGAAACAGATAGACTGTAGAAAAATAACACAGGCATGTATTTGTCACAGGCAGTTAATAAAGAATGAAGCAACAAAAGATAGATACTGCTACTATTAAACTAAAACAAATAAAGTGCTGAAATAGACTAAGATTCCAAAACTAAGGCATAATCAAAAACCATGTCCATGAATAGTCACATAATGGAAAAAGTACTAAATAAAAGAGTACTGATATAATCTTGGAATGTCGGAGCATTTCCAAGTAAACATAAGACAAAAAGTAACAGTCTCAATAATCTAACATCTCAAAACTCATCATCATCATCAATGTCATCATCTGCAGCTCCAGCATGTCTAGAAGGACCAGTTCTGGAAGTACCAGCGCCAGAAGTGCAAGGAGTGGCGCCAGCGTAAAACTCACCGACATAGTCTCGAGGAGGGGCACGAGTAGTACGATACCAATCATATGCGTTCCCTGGCTGGAACAGAGAGTGAACCGCCTCGTCGTCAATGCGGTAGCCAGAAACAGAAGGGTCTCGAGGCAGAGAGCTAGCAGAATGACCCATCTGCGCAAACCTCAGATCGGCGAAGAAGTTGGTAATCGCCTGGAATCGAGTCACATCACAGAATTCGTGTTCCCTAGAGGTCTTAACATAAAAAGACTGCAGATCTGATAAGTGCTGATGGATACCCTCAAATGTCATAGGATAAGAATGAGGAGGAACAGGTGCTGTGGGATCTGTAGCAGTAGGTGCAGGAGGAGTAGGTGCAGTAGGTGGAGGAACCGATACAATGCTGCGACGAGAAAGTTTGAGAAACTTGGGCTCGGGGTCGACAGCACAAGTAGATAAATTAATATCAAATCTCTGAAAAATGCGAGGAATGAGCATCGCATAAGATAGGTTGCGGTCTCTCCCGCGACATCTACCCATCATCTGGATGATAGTCTTAGGGGCAGAAAAAGGAATCCCTTTAAGAATATGATAAAGAGCAGAAAGCTCAAGTGCAGTGACATCATCTTTAGAAGTAGATTTTGGAAGTATAGTAGAATAGATGATGTGATATAATTCGTAGTTAAACAAGTTCAAGTTATTAGCGTTGAACTTTCCAGGAAGAACGCGTACGGGCGCACAAAGTTCATTCTTGAAACGAACGAGTGTCGTGCCATCGGGAAAATCAAAATCAGTGATGTCATCTAGCGGGGCACCTTCGTTTGGGATACCAAGGATTTTTGCTAACGTGTCATCAGTGAATTCGATATCAATTCCTCCGACACATGTCCTCGCTGTAAAAGTGTCTAACACGAAATTACAATAGAATAGTCTAATGGCATTAGTGGCAATGGAGAATTGTAAGGTGACAAAGTGTTGTAACCCTAATGCTTCAAAGTAAGGGCGGTGATCCGGAAAGATAGTCCACTTAATCGGCGAATCGGTGCAAATAGTACGCATGTTAAAATCAGTGTCTTCTTTCTCTTGAAGGGATTGAACTTAGGCATTATTTCCCAAAAATTTCTACAAACCCTAAGTATTGAAAAGTGGTAGAAAGAAGGGATTATACCTTCCAAGAATTGGATATGTTGTAGAGGATGACGATCTCCGCACGAAACCAAAGTTTGGACGAGAAACTCCACAAGGATTGGAAGAACAATGATGGAGAAGAAACTAGGGTTCGGAGGGGCGCTGCTGCTGTTATGAAGATGTGGGAAAGGATGAAGAAGAAGGAGGCCTCGGGTTGGTGCTGGTATATATAAACACCCAGCCGAACTCTAGCCGAATACGGACCGAACTCGGGCCGAATTCGCCTAGGGTTGCTTGGCTATAATTATATATAAAAAAATAATTCAAGTGAGGCCACATTCTTTTTCATTAATTCGTTTCAAATGCTTAATTCAAAGTTTAGTAATTTTAAATCTCAAAATAACATAATTAATATTATTTTACAAATTAATATTCTTTACTCAGCATCTATCTCAGATTAGCTATAGGAGTATTGTTCCAGCTAACCGAGGTTCATCGGGGAACTCTTAAATACTGCTTCGCTTCGACCGTAGTCGTGGTGACAGACAGACTCTTTTTAGGCTTGTCTCGAAAACAATTTATGTGTATCGAATAAATAATTAATAAAACAAAATTAATTAATATTATTGATATCTAAAATTCCTAATTCTCAACGTAAATAGTTAAAACGATCTTCCGCTAAAGGTTTTGTGAGTATGTCAGCTAATTGATTCTGTGTATCTATGTATACAAGGTCTATATCTCCATTTTGTTGATGATCTCTAAGAAAATGATGTCGAATCTCGATATGTTTAGTACGAGAATGACATACTGGATTCTTAGTCAAATTAATAGGACTAGTATTATCACAGAAAATGGGTATGTGTGTAAAATGCAATCTATAGTCTTCTAAGATTTGTTTCATCCACAAAATTTGTGCACAACAACGTCCTGCGGCGATATACTCAGCCTCGGTTGTTGATAATGCAACAGAATTTTACTTTTTACTAAACCAAGAGACTAGAGCTTTTCCTAGGAAATGACAAGTGTCGCTAGTACTTTTTCTATCACCCTTGTATTCGGCAAAATCAGCATCAGAATAACCGGTTAGGTCAAACGACGTAGTTTTGGGATACCATAAGCCGACAGAAGAAGTGCCTTTACGGTATCGAATGATACGCTTAACTATGCACAAATGTGATTCCTTAGGATTAGCTTGAAAACGTGCACATAAGCAAACACTAAACATAATGTCTGGTCGACTGTCAGTTAAATAAAGTAAGCTACCGATCATACCTCGATACTTACGTATGTCGACAGGTTTGCCTTGTTCATCAATATCAAGCTTGGTTGAAGTCATCATTGGAGTGTTAAGTGGCTTTGCTGCTTCCATGTCGAATTTCTTTAGTAGATCCTTTGTGTACTTATCTTGATTTATCAACGTCCCATTGTTGGATTATTTGATTTACAGTCCGAGAAAGAATTTCAGCTCTTCCATCATGCTCATCTCAAACTCATTCTGCATACACTATGAAAATTCTTGACAAAGAGATTCATCAGTAGATCCAAAGATAATATCATCTACATAGATTTGAATCAAAAGAATATTATTATTCAAAAACTTTATAAACAAAGTAGTGTCAACCTTTCCCTTTGAAAAACCGTTATCAAGTAAAAAAGAGCTTAGACGATCGTACCAAGTACGAGGGGCTTATTTCAAACCGTATAAAGCTTTCTTCAACTTAAAAACATAATCAGGAAATTTAAAATCAGTAAAACCGGGTGGTTGAGCTACATAAACCTCTTCTTTTATAAAACTATTTAAAAATGCACTTTTGACATCCATTTGAAATAACATAAAATTATGAAAACATGCAAATGCATATAACATACGAATGGATTCTAATCTCGCAACTGGGGCATAAGTCTCATCGTAGTCGATACCTTCTTCTTGATTGTATCCTTGAGCTACGAGTCGAGCCTTATTACGAGTCACTAAACCATTCTCGTTCAGTTTATTTCGGAATACCCATCGGGTGCCAATGACCGGATGGTCAATAGGCTTGGGAACAAGTTCCCAAACTTGATTCCGTTCAAATTGGTTTAATTCCTCTTGCATAGCATCTATCCAAAAATTATCACTACATGCTTCATCAATATTTTTGGGTTCAAACTGCGAGACAAAAGCAACACAAGAAGCTATATTTTTATTAGAGGAATGAGTACTTACACCCTTGGTAATCTCACCAATTACCAAGTCCTTTGGATGATCAGCCGTGAACTTTAATCTTTTTGGCAGACTCCGAAGGTAGCTGGTTCCTGGATCTTCTTTAGGAGGATCAGCTGGTGCTTTGCAGGGTACATTGAGATCTTCGTCATTGTCATCGATTGTCGTTTGATTTAGTTCATCAAAGGTGACATTGATTGACTCTTCGATAATCATGGTTCTTTTGTTGAAGACTCTGTATCCTTTACTTTTGCCCGCATAACCTAAAAATATACCTTCATCGGCCTTTTCGTCAAACTTTTCCAAATAATCTTTTGTATTAAGAATAAAGCATTTACAACCAAATATTCTAAAATATGAAACTGATGGAATTCTATCAAACCATAACTCAAATGGAGTCATCTTCGATTTGGGTCAAATTAGAACTCTATTGAGAACAAAACAAGCTGTATTGACAGCTTCAGCCCTGTGAAACCCTTATCTCGTAATTAATTATTAGTAGTGATTTAGTATTAATATTTGTGTTTCTAGAATTATTAATATTACTATTACTATGAAATATTATTTGAGTGGAAAGTAATTTCAAAATTAATATAACTTGGCTTTTTGATTTTCGGACCCAGACCCGAGTCCGAGCCCAGACCCAGGCCCGAGCCCATTCTTTCTATTTTCTTTTCAATTCTGATTCTGGATTAATCTGTTTATAAAAAATATATATATATATATATATAAAATATATTTTTTAATAAATAAAATGCTTGGTCTTAGGTACCCTATGAATTGGTAAACTATTCCTAATTTTCCCCTAACATTTTTCTCTCCACCACACGTTTTCCCCACGTAACCCCCACTCTCTACTCCCACTCTCTCCCGTACCCAACCACTCACGAGCACTTCTTTAGAGGAGAACTAAAATTCCTCTCTCTCTCTCTCTCCCCCCCACCTCACAGAACCCTCTTCTCTCTGGTTCACATCTCCTTCCATCTCCTTTCTGGAGAAAAACCCTAACCCTACCCGAGCAAACCCTCCGGCGCACGTGTATTCTCTCGAGGCTGCGCCCCGCGGCCGAGCTCCCCTCCGGCGATCTCCGCCCCCAGCGCCCCTCTGCCCCGCGTGCGCCCCCGAGCCCTAGCTCGGCCGACCGAAGTCCGGCGGGCTCCCTCGGCGCAGCCCCTGTGCGTCCCGACCCCCTTCGCCCTTTGGCCGTGCCCGTTTCCAGCGGGCCAGATCTGCCGTGGTCCTCTCCGCACTGTCCAGCGAGCGAGCCCCTCTCCCGCGGACCCTCTTCCGCTGTCCAGTGCTTCGTGGAGTTTTGCTGTTCGGATCCGCAAGGTTCTTTGCTGTCCGGATCCGCGACCTGCTGTCCGAACTCCGTTTCGGTTTTTTCCCAAGTTTTTCCTGTGGCTCCCCGCCAACGAAATCTGGTAAACCCTTGTTAATCACAGTAGTTCGTCCCTCCCGTAGAGTCGGTGATGAGAATCGGTACCCGATTTCCCTTCGGGAAATCCGGTTAGCTGCGTAATATTTTCGATTAGCTGCGTTAGCGTACTATTCTGTGTTTTATCTGCTGGTTTGGTGTGGTTTGGATTAATTATAGGATTCCCGGATATTTCGGGAAATTCGGTGGATTGGGAATTATTTTATGGTGGCTTGGAAATATTTTGGTGGATATATTTGTGGGATTATTTTTGGGTTGGAATAATTGCAGGTTTTCCGTGGCGCAATTCCCAGTTTTGGGTTTGTCCCGAAATAGAGGAAGTGGTGCCCAATTTTTTTTTTACAAAACTATATTTAATTGGTTTCAAAATTGGTTTTCGGAAATGAATTTTTAAACTGATTTTTCGGGCGACGACCGTATCGGTCTGTGGGCCCCGGCGAAATGCAAACGCACCGGTCCGACCGGGCGTTGAGGTATTAGCCAAATTTTGAGGAATGGACCGAGTCTGAGACTCTTAGCTTTTATTTTTTATTATTTTATTTAATATTTAGGCTATTTATTATAGTTATTTAATTACTGTACTTTAATTAATAGTTAAGTCATTTTTCTCTTATTTGATGTAAAAGATAATTGTACAGGGCATAAGCCCATCCTAGGATGATTAGCTGTGTCATTGTATTATGTAGCGTAGTTTTATCTTATTTTCTGGTGGATGTGATTTTGGGTGGTTTGTGATTAGATGTATAATCGTAGATTAGAGCGTAATTTACTGATTAATTAAGAATTAATTAAATGGATGAAAATTAGTAAATAACTAGTTCATGATTTGTCATTAAAAGAAAACCATATTTTTATAAATATATTACAGAAACACAAAGTTTTTCAAAGTTAATTGATTATCGTGTTATTTCCAAATAATCCAGTTAACCGGCTTAATCGAACGCACATAGTTGCGACGTAAACGTTAGCTGTAGATTAATACAACTTAAAACCTGACTAGGACTTACTACTAGAGATTGCAACTAGTACACTTAGCCTAGTTATTCAAGGTTCTAAGTCGAGTTCTCAACTGTAGGAACTCGAAGTTACAACTGACGTTCTTCCTCGGTACCGACTCGTCTTTCCAGTCAATCTAATACAAGGCAAGTTACGATTTGTGTATTCCTGTATTTTATTTAGTAAAGTTAAGATGCATGTTAAACCACACTGCTGGCACGGAACTCTACCGACTGTTACTGTTACTGAATCTGGGACTGGGGGAATAGTGTAAACGTTTATGACCAAAGCCCCTACTGAACTGACTGTGTTAGCTTACCCCTCTCACACACGGGGATAAGCCATATCGTATCGCTAGGATACTACTGTTTATTCCAAGCCGGTCATAGACGTTTGCATATTCAAAACACACTGAACTGTTTTAAACTGCTGAAAATATTATTTCAACTGTTTATCCTGCACTTTTCAATTACTATTTAAGATATGAGATGCATATTTCGTTCTTGCTCCCTCCTGACTGGAGACAACATTTTAGGTAACACTGAGGATGACGAGCTATACTATAATAGCTACTATGACCCGGTTCTCTTCCCTGCGACGGTACCGGAGCCTTTTCCGGAGGACGCTGAACCTGGAACACTGAACCTGATGCTTAGATAGTTTCCCTTTCTTGCATCTTTCTTTTATTTGGAGTTTGTAGTTTTATTTTCAGCATTTCCCTTCCAGTTGTATTTCTGAATATTTTATCAAATAAAGTTTCAATTCCGAATAGAACAGTTGTGACAAATGTACTTGTGTTGTTGTGAATACCTGCAATGGAACAGCTTAATGCCGCCGTCTCACCACGGTGCAGGCTGGGCATGGTCCGGTTCGACCCATTAAATTGGGATCGGGTCGTGACATGTTTTCAGTGGTGGCCCATGCAGGTCTCTACAACAAACAACAACTTAGGAAAATATACCTAGAAACAATTAGAACAATAGAACATTGATTTATCACGACATAGGTCCGATTCATATATAAACAAATATTTTTGCTTGATTATAGACCGGTAGGCTACCTTGCTTATGTGTGTGCGTCCTAAACCTTCCAGAGAATGACCGTTGACTAAATCCTGCTGGCGATAAGGTGTCATCTCCGGATCATACCCCATCTCCTCGACCAAGCCCAGGGTCCTTTCCCTCGCGGCTGTTTGACCGTCCTCATAATGCATCCAGTGAAGTTTTCCCTACACTGGCGAATCCTATCTCATCTCAAACTGAATTGCATTTCCCTGGTGGATTATTCATTTTGTTGCTCCACCAGTACCAGCAATCATCTTCCAAATGGTTATTTTTTCATGGAGTTCCAGAAAGCTCAAGATGAAGCCCAGCAGGAACAGAAGAATATAACGAGAGAAGACATGAAGAACGTCATGATGTAGCCTTAGTTATCCCCAACCAAGTTAGAGCAGAACTTTTGTCCTAGGAAGGATACCCCTGAATCTAGAAGATATTTGGGTCCCATCAAGTACTCTACTTTTCGGCAGCCTTGTCGTAAGAAGCTATGGGCTTGTAACTAATGCAAGAGGCCTGGTCATCAGGCCGTTAGTTGCCGCAAGAGATTGGGACAATGTTTGGCATGTGGATCTGCTGAACATCGGGTAAAGGACTGTCCTTATCTTTCTATCAAACCAGAGCTCATATCCCAGCAACACCTGTTAGGCCACAACCTAGGGACCCTCTTTCTATCCAGCAGACCCTGCCCTTACAATGAGGCATGATGTATACTCGAGGTTCATAGAAAAGAAAGCAGTTGGAGACTGCTCATACAAGAGCCAAAACCATGAGGAATAGTACCTAGAACCGCTGTATAGCATCATCTTTTTGGATGTCCTTAGATCAATCATAAGAGTTTTGCTGTAATTCTCCACATGGATAGATGTTTTTGTTACACCCTTATGGCAGATGTTTTCCTGATAGTCTCCCCGGATTATCCCAGATCTAGACATAGGATTCACCCTTGACCTAGTCCCTGGCTCTTTCCCTATTTCTAAAGGATGTTACGGAGTCAACCCGAAGGTGGCCAAGAAGATGAAGGACCAGATCAATGAAGGCTCTAGGATTTATCAGAGTGGAACTTTACCTTAGGGAGTATCTATCTTGTTTGTGCCCCAGAAGGATGGAACAAACGTATGTGCATCAATTACCAGACACTAAAGAACAAGTACTTTCTGCCCGGATCGAGGATCTGTTTGATCTGGTTGTGTGGAGTTAAGGTGTTTCGAAGTTTGACTTAAGGTTTGACTACCATCAAATCAAAGTCAGGAAAGAGGACATTTCTAAGACGGCATTCAAACACCAAGTATGGGTAGTTTTCTTTGGTCAGGACGTTAGACTGACAAATGCTTCTGTTGTGTTCATGAATCTCATGAACAGAGATTTTCATGAGTATTTGAATCAGTTTATCTTATCCATAGATAACATTCTGATATATTTGAAGACTGAAGAAGAGCATGAGGAACACCTGAGGAAGTTTTGGAAACTTTGAGGAAGAAGAAGTTTTATGGTAAGTTATCTGAACGTGGATTTTTGACAAGGTGGACTTTTGGCCATGTTGTCAAGAGAAGAAATTTCGATGGAAGATAGCTGTTGTTAAAGAGTGATATACCCCAAGTTCAATTCGAAAGGTTCCTGAACTTGGCTGGCTACTATTAGAAGTTTGCGAAGGATTTTGCCAAGATTGCTGAGCCAATGACGAAGCTCACTTTAAAGAGTTCATCTGAACGAAAAGTTTGCCAGACGACATTGAGGAGCTGAAGAAGAGACTTACCACTACACCAATCCTTGCGCTACCCGTAGGAACCGGTGGGTTCTCAATTTACAGTAATGCCTCTGGAAGAGGACTGGGTTGCGTTCTTCAACAACGTGGGAAAGTAACTGCTTACTCATATAGGCAACTACAGACTCATGAGAAGAATTATCCCACACCTAATTTGAATTGCTGCAATTATCTTTACTTTGAAGCTGGAAGCATGATTTTTATGGAAAGGGAGTGAAAATATATACGGGCTACAAAAGTCTGAGATATATCTTCACTCAGGACGGGCTGAATGTTAGACTAAGAAGGTGGTTGAAGTAGATGAAGGATTACGACATCAACCTGCAGTACCATTCAGGTAAGGCTAATGTGGTCGCTGATGCACTCAGTCGATACTGATGGCGAAGTTCTTAACTAAGGACTAGCACCTGCTAGAAGACATCGAGAAGTTTGGACTGGAGATTATACTGCCTGGAAATGGAAGGAAGAAGCTGGATGCTGATTCAGTATTGATGAAGTTGCAAATGAGCTCGAGTCTGATGGACAAAGTCAAGGAGACTCAGTTTCAAGACGAGACACCTTGCAAACTTGGAGATCAAGTGTTGGCAGGAACACTTGAGGGTTCCTTAAATCGCTAATAATGGAGCTCTGAAGAATGGTACGAGGCTTTGTGTACTATCTGGCGAACTGAGGAACGAACTAATACAAGAAGCGCACCAGTATTCCATATATCCTAGCAAGACATATTGGGATATGTGTACTATTGTTGGGTAGTATGGAATGAAGAAGGATGTATTCAGAATTGAGGTTAGATGTTTAACTTGTTAACAAATGAAGGCTAGCCGACAGAGACCTGCAGGACTTCTACGGTCAAAAGACATTCCGGACTGGAAGTAGGAGCACATAACGATGGACTATGTGTTAGGTTTGCCTTGATTCCAAGGAGGAAAGAACACCAGTTGGATTATAGTGGACCGGCTGACTAAGTCAGCACACTTTATTTCCTTCAAGGTTAGTTGTTCACCGAGAAGTTGGCAGCATTGTACGAGAGGCACCCCTACCAGACTTATGGAGTACAAACCGGCGGACAATCAAAGAAGATAATCCAGACGCTTGAAGATATGTTAGATCTTGTGTTTTGGAAATTGGAGGGTCTTGGAGAAGATCATTTAAAATTGATAGAGTTTCCTTACAACAACTACCAAGTTAGCATCGTCAATCAGTGGAGTTGAAGAAGGAGATAGCGTCTTTTGTGAAGATTTTCTTCTACCAGAGGAACAAACAGTTTTGACGGAGCTGGGAATTGAGGCCAGGTACATCAGGCCATTTGAAGTTTTAAGACAAGTTGGAAGTAGCGTACCAGTTAGCTCTATCAGCTAATCTTGAGGGTGTGCAACGTCTCCTACGTCACAGCTCAGACGATACATTTCGGATCCGAGTCACATTTTGGATAATTCAGAGCTGAAGATTGGAATCAACCTTTTCAGTGCCAGAGAAACCAGTTGCAAGCCTAGTCAGCGATGAGAAGAAGATTAGTAGTTGAGCCATCACTTTAACCCCTATTCCTTATCTTTATTTTTTCTCGTCCTAAATTTGACTAATGCTGACGAAGTTAGCCTAGTTTTGCAAGCTATCTCTTTATCAAGCTTGATCATGACAGTATTTTATTGGGTGCACCCACTAATATATTGTCTAATCAGGACCGGTGCATGATGGTCTGATCAACCTCGTGTACTTTGGTTCGCTTTTGTTTTCTTTCTGCATGGATGTCACCATAAATGAAACTTGTCCCTAAACCGTCTCATCCATGACTGCTTTGAAAATTCTTATGGTTGGACCTGAGTTACGGGTGCAGTACCCGTACCTGTTTGTCTTGTCTACCCTACCTTTAAATTTCGAGGACGAAATTTTCTAAGGAGGGAAGATTGTGACACCCTTATCTCGTAATTAATTATTAGTAGTGATTTAGTATTAATATTTGTGTTTCTAGAATTATTAATATTACTATTACTATGAAATATTATTTGAGTGGAAAGTAATTTCAAAATTAATATAACTTGGCTTTTTGATTTTCGGACCCAGACCCGAGTCCGAGCCCAGACCCAGGCCCGAGCCCATTCTTTCTATTTTCTTTTCAATTCTGATTCTGGATTAATCTGTTTATAAAAATATATATATATATATATATAAAATATATTTTTTAATAAATAAAATGCTTGGTCTTAGGTACCCTATGAATTGGTAAACTATTCCTAATTTTCCTCTAACATTTTTCTCTCCACCACACGTTTTCCCCACGTAACCCCCACTCTCTACTCCCACTCTCTCCCGTACCCAACCACTCACGAGCTCTTCTTTAGAGGAGAACTAAAATTTCTCTCTCTCTCTCTCCCCCACCTCACAGAACCCTCTTCTCTCTGGTTCACATCTCCTCCCATCTCCTTCCTGGAGAAAAACCCTAACCCTACCCGAGCAAACCCTCCGGCGCACGTGTATTCTCTCGAGGCTGCGCCCCGCGGCCGAGCTCCCCTCCGGCGATCTCCGCCCCCAGCGCCCCTCTGCCCCGCGTGCGCCCCCGAGCCCTAGCTCGGCCGACCGAAGTCCGGCGGGCTCCCTCGGCGCAGCCCCTGTGCGTCCCGACCCCCTTCGCCCTTTGGTCGTGCCCGTTTCCAGCGGGCCAGATCTGCCGTGGTCCTTTCCGCGGTGTCCAGCACGCGAGCCCCTCTCCCGCGGACCCTCTTCCGCTGTCCAGTGCTTCGTGGAGTTTTGCTGTTCAGATCCGCAAGGTTCTTTGCTGTCCGGATCCGTGACCTGCTGTCCGAACTCCGTTTCGATTTTTTCCCAAGTTTTTCCCGTGGCTCCCCGCCAACGGAATCTGGTAAACCCTTGTTAATCACAGTAGTTCGTCCCTCCCGTAGAGTCGGTGATGAGAATCGGTCCCCGGTTTCCCTTCGGGAAATCCGGTTAGCTGCGTAATATTTTCGATTAGCTGCGTTAGCGTACTATTCTGTGTTTTATCTGCTGGTTTGGTGTGGTTTAGATTGATTATGGGATTCCCGGATATTTCGGGAAATTCGGTGGATTGGGAATTATTTTCTGGTGGCTTGGAAATATTTTGGTGGATATATTTGTGGGATTATTTTTAGGTTGGAATAATTGCAGGTTTTCCGTGGCACAATTCCCAGTTTTGGGTTTGTCCCGAAATAGAGGAAGTGCTGCCCAATTTTTTTTTACAAAACTATATTTAATTGGTTTCAAAATTGGTTTTCGGAAATGAATTTTTAAACTGATTTTTCGGGCGACGACCGTACCGGTCTGTGGGCCCCGGCGAAATACAACGCACCGGTCCGACCGGGCGTTGAGGTATTAGCCAGATTTTGAGGAATGGACCGAGTCTGAGACTCTTAGCTTTCATTTTTTATTATTTTATTTAATATTTAGGCTATTTATTATAGTTATTTAATTACTGCACTTTAATTAATAGTTAAGTCATTTTCTCTTATTTGATGTAAAAGATAATTGTACAGGGTATAAGGACATCCTAGGATGATTAGCTATGCCATTGTATTGTGTAGCGTAGTTTTATCTTATTTTCTGGTGGATGTGATTTTGGGTGGTTTGTGATTAGACGTATAATCGTAGATTAGAGCGTAATTTAATGATTAATTAAGAATTAATTAAATGGATGAAAATTAGTAAATAACTAGTTCATGATTTGTCATTAAAAGAAAACCATATTTTTATAAATATATTACAGAAACATAAAGTTTTCCAAAGTTAATTGATTATCGTGTTATTTCCAAATAATCCAGTTAACCGGCTTAATCGAACGCACATAGTTGCGACGTAAACGTTAGCTGTAGATTAATACAACTTAAAACCTGACTAGGACTTACTACTAGAGATTGCAACTAGTACACTTAGCCTGGTTATTCAAGGTTCTAAGTCGAGTTCTCAACTGTAGGAACTCGAAGTTACAACTGACGTTCTTCCTCGGTACCGACTCGTCTTTCCAGTCAATCTAATACAAGGCAAGTTACGATTTGTATATTCCTGTATTTTATTTAGTAAAGTTAAGATGCATGTTAAACCACACTGCTGGCACGGAACTCTACCGACTGTTACTGTTACTGAATCTGGGACTGGGGGAATAGTGTAAACGTTTATGACCAAAGCCCCTACTGAACTGACTGTGTTAGCTTACCCCTCACACACACGGGGATAAGCCATATCGTATCGCTAGGATACTACTGTTTAACCCAAGCCGGTCATAGACGTTTGCATATTCAAAACACACTGAACTGTTTTAAACTGCTGAAAATATTATTTCAACTGTTTATCCTGCACTTTCCAATTACTATTTAGGATATGAGATGCATATTTCGTTCTTGCTCCCTCCTGACTGGAGACAACATTTTAGGTAACACTGAGGATGACGAGCTATACTATAACAGCTACTATGACCCGGTTCTCTTCCCTGCGACGGTACCGGAGCCTTTTCCGGAGGACGCTGAACCTGGAACACTGAACCTGATGCTTAGATAGTTTCCCTTTCTTGCATCTTTCTTTTATTTGGAGTTTGTAGTTTTATTTTCAGCATTTTCCTTCCAGTTGTATTTCTGAATATTTTATCAAATAAAGTTTCAATTCCGAATAGAACAGTTGTGACAAATGTACTTGTGTTGATGTGAATACCTGCAATGGAACAGCTTACTGCCGCCGTCTCACCACGGTGCAGGCTGGGCATGGTCCGGTTCGACCCATTAAATTGGGATCGGATCGTGACAATAATTATCATCAGAATAAATTATTTAATATTTAATAATTTAATAAGTAATTACTATTTTGGTTTGGTTTTTTTAATAACTTAACTAATAATCTTAACTAATAATATATTGTAGGAAATTTAACTAATCATCAGCATAATTACTATTTTATTATAATCTTAACTAATAATCTTAACTAATAATGTTGATTAGTAATTTACTATTTAATAATTTAATACTTAACTAATAATATATTAAGCATAATTATCATCAGCATAATTACTATTTTGGTTTGGTTTTTTTATTTCTTTTGGTTTAACATTAGGTTGGATCAAATACATAAATGTCAACTATCAATAGCAACGTCCACCACCATGCATGCATGCACCGCTCATATTCTCGTAAGGACGTAACTTGTTGGTGTTTGTTTGCTACATTACACTGCTTCTTGATCTCCTCTTGGTACCGGTGGTCGACGAGTAGCAGATTTTTGTTGTCTACGATATTGTAGTAGTTGTTGTCGAGTATCATCGGGCATCGCGGTCGTTGTGGACGTACCGAACGACGTCCTTCGGGTCAGCCATCGCGTCATGACACTTCTTGGACAACCAAACAAAAATCAAAACTAAAAGCAAAATAATTAAACCAAACCAACAAAAATCCAAACAAAACCAAAACACAAAAAAACCGAGAAAAAAAATTGAGATGTTGGATTTCTGCCAGACGGTCTGGCTTCCAATTTCCACCAATCCAACTGTCGGAAAGGTCTTCATTTTGAAATTTTTTCAAACATGTATCTTTCTTTCCAATTTTGAGAAAATTGGATATGTTGTAGGAAATTTTCTGTATATTTGGGTTATATATTAGAATAATATATCTACAAAGCAAATAGAATCAAAACTCTGAACCCAATAAACGAGACGAAGTTTGGAAGGGACTAGGATCCAAGCTTAAAGGATTGAAAGTAATTGATTCTCTTGCAAAAAAAATGGTCGAGAAAAAGAGAGGATATAGTTTACCTGTTGGTGTATATGTTTGTGACTTTGGCACTAATTTTGCCCATTGCAACAACAAATTTGGAAAGAACATCATGTTATGAATCTCATAAAGATTTCATTTGGCAATCGGATCGAAGATTAATGGATGAATGATAGCATGATCATATATATCGAGAGAGAGATTTTTAATAGCATAAAAAATTATGCTATTGTGCAACGCTCCCAAAATATAAATGTCTTCTATGACAGTCATAATTCTATTTTGTTCAAGTATGATTAAATAGATATTAAATTTATATTTTTGTTTTGTTTCTTAATTTTTCTAGTAGTATTGAAGTCTGTGCTCAAATTGCTTCGCATAAAGGAAAGGAAAAGAAAGGAAAAGAAAAGAAATGGAATGAAAGAAAATTAATCTTGTACTTTTTTTCCTTTGAAAAATTGCAATTCAATTTAATTTTCTGTTCAAAGGAAATTTGAAGAAAATGTGAATCCTTAGAGTAAGGAGTGAACCAATTTTTTCTTCTTTCCTTTCCCAGTGGATGAGAACAAAAGAAGCCAAAGTTCACTCCTTTCTCTAGCAGTATTGAAGTCTCCGCTCATATTGGTTCACGGAAAGGAAGGAAAGGAAATTCATTATTGTACTTATCTTTTTCTTGAAAAATTATAATTCAATCCGAAGGAAATTGGGAGGCAATGTGAACCCTGTGAGAGCAAGGAGTGAACTTTTTATTCCCATTTTTCTTACCCTTGAAAATCAATTTACTTTCCTACCTATCTTTTTTTACATTCAAATATTCAAAATAAATGACTTTTCTTTTTCAATGCCTGCTAACAAAAGGAAGCCAAAAATTGACTCTCCCCTGCTCACCATATAATCACCTGAGAATCCAAATTCTCTATCAATCTAACGTGAAATTTTAAATCCAAATACTATAAAAGGTGGCCGGAGAATCCAAACTGTTTCTATCAACCCCGACGTCAGTATTTAAAAAAATTAAAGAACATATGGAAGGTTTCCATATTTAACGAATAGATGGAAGCTTTCCATATATGCATGGGAAAAAAAAAACTTAAGTATGGTAGCAGATTGCATGTTTTCTATGCTAACCCTTTCTTAATCTCAAATCCTAATCCTAAGATAATTTCCTTTTTATTCATGCAACAACAATCCTAATATAGTTACTCCCAGTTACTATAAAAAAGGTCATCAGTTCTATTATATTGTTCGCATCATATTTTCTTTCAATTTCAATCTTTCGAAGATGGATCATGAACAAGAATTGGCAGAATCAATGAGCAAGCTAGCAAATCTCTCCCTCGTCAACAAATCCCCGTCCCACCACATGATCATCAGCAATCTAGTGCGCCAAGTGAAGGATGGTGAAGCCCAGAGGCAACGCCGAGCACTGTACCAGCTCCACTCCCGTGCCACCGAGTTCGGCATGGACTCCGTCTTCCACATCGTGCTCATGCTCTCCCCGGGGTGCCGAAACCACGAACTTCTCGAAGCCCTCGACACGGTTCTGCCGGTCCTCGACAACCTTAACCTTCTCGCTCCCAATGTGCATGCAGTCATCGAATTACTCCACTCTTTTCTGATGTCCGATACACGACCAACGTTGTGGTCTCCCAACACATCTTCTCCAGCTTCGCCCTTTGCAACTCCGTTACCGTGGACGTCCTGATTGCGGCGAACAAGCACGATATCTACGCGTACGATGACCGTCTCCGCGCGAGAGCAGTGCGTGTTTTGCGCTGGTAGCTTCGGCATACGGGATCCCCGCTCTCCTGCCGCTCCTCGGAGACGTCTGTTCGACTACGGAGTCATCGGTGGTGGTGCGCGCAGCGGGTATGAAAATAGTAGAGGAGATTGCAGTGATGATGGCAGAAGAAGTAGTCCCACATCTTGATAAACTCGTCCAGATCGTATCGCTGTGCTTCAGCGGAACCAATGCGTGGCTGATGATGCCTGCAGCGCTGGCCATCGACACACTGGCCCGAGCGGCTGGGCCCTTCGGGACGGAGAGCCTGTCCCCGGCCGCGATGAAGATGAGGGAGTGCATGAAGGAACACTTGTGCTGCGGCTTCGGCTATCGTCTGAACGTCGCAGTCGCCTGCGCCAAAACGTTGGGCTCGCTGATTGGACTGATGGAAGAGCCCGCGAAGAGCTCACACGCGAGGCAACTGATGGAAATACTCTCCTGCGACAAGCTAGCGCCGCTAGCGTCGGGGTCGGCCGACGCGGAGATGAGGGAGAGTGTCTTGGTGGCATACGTGCAGTGTTTCCGCGCAGGAGGTATCGCCGCCGCCGACGTTCGGAGGTGGATGGAGGATGATGTCTGCCATTTCAAATGTTATTTCACCGAGAGAATCGAATTCAGAAACTGTGGACTTTCCTCTGTGCTAATGACTGTGATACCAAAGAAGATTGGACGAGCAGAGTTTTGCGGAAGAATACTCAAGTGGATCAAAGAGGCCAAAGTTGATTACAATATGGCAGAGCTTCTTCATAATTTGAAGATGGCATAACTTTTTTTTTCTTAATGGAATGGGCATTTAGTTATTTTGCTTATTTAATGAATCCTTCTAGATCATAATTTAGTTTTATGCAAGGACACTAATTCTTATTGTTGTATAATATGTGAAAAAATTCAACTACCTTCTTCCTCTCTTCAATATCCTTTAATTTGCTATTTAACACTTTCAACCATTTTATTTTCTTTAATTCTGACCGCTAATAATTTATTAGTCAATGGTTAATGCTTAATGATCAACCAATAAATTTTATTTATTCATATTAAATCCTATTGAGAGAGGACTCTCTATATATGTAGTATACGCTTGTTTGAGTGGCATCTTTGCTTGGGTAAATATGAAAAAAGACTTTGGCTCATGAAATCTCTTTCCAATCCTTTCTACTACAAAATTTTTTCCTTCCTTTTTTTATTGTTTATTCTATTCCTCTTTGGACAAGACCTAAGTTCAGGTCATTCTGACGGAAAGCCGGTAGCAAGAAGATTTTACTTCTAGGAGAATTCGAGAGGATGTCTACATATAGACCTCGAATAATCTCTTAGGACAGTACTTCGTGCATGACTTTCCCATGTACCGATATTTCTAACCTTATTATTATTATTATTATTATTATTATTATTATTATTATTATTATTATATTATGTTTTTCAGGATGATAAAAGAATATTTTTCAACAATCTAAGAGATTATTTCTATAATTTCGGTCTAACAGAATATATTTATTATGATAGAAATTATTATTTGTTTGCTTCTTAGTTGGAATGCTAACATTAATATTAACATTAAATTTAAGATTAAAGAGTGAGGGAGTTTTCAGGGGGTTTTCTAAGAGGAACTTTTGATCCGCTCATATATATATATATTTTATATATATAATATATATAATATATATATATATATATATATATATATAGGTGTAATAGCTCTATATATATTTATCTGTCTAAGTAGCAGATACTTGAGGATTGTGAAATAAAAAAAAATTTGCTTCATATTATCAGTTCACCTTTTGCCATTAATGAACATGATTTGATCTATAAAACATACATTTGTTTTAATTTATTCTCTTCCTATATTGGTCGTGCAAATATGGTATGACCACTGTTACTAACATATATCATGTTGATACTGGAAAAACAAAAAAAGCAAAATTGCTAATGAGAGTTTAGCATCATGCTTCTTCTTTTAAAAATCATCTTCTCCCATCATCATAGGACATGACGAGATGTCAATGGGGAACCTACGGTGAACAATATAGACATATAATTTTTATTTGTGGCTTTCTGTCTAGTTATGCTTCTTTGAGTAAACAAATTAAGATGCTCAAATGATAATGTAGTTTATTTCTCATGCTTATGTTAAATTTTATGTAATATCGAACTTCATTTTTTGAGGACTTAACATGCCTTTTTATAAATCATAACAAGCATGGCAAGCCATTAATTAGTTTAATAAAATCAATACCCATAGTTTTTTCCTTGCTGATTTCTTTAGGAAATTGAAATTTTACTTGTTGATTACCCCTTTAATTATTGAACTATTTTGTATAGAAGAAATATTGAAACTATTTTCTAGAGGTGATAAATTGCATGAATCTAGTCTACTTGTACTCAATTCTTGCTCTGCAAATTCTTGTGATATGAATGATATAATGATGACTTGATTGACAAGTCAACTCTTCCATTCTAGGTGCTTGAATAAGTTCTGATTGTTCGACTATGTAGTATGATGAGATTGTGACTTGAACTAACATTTGATTGATATCCTCTTTTATGTTTTGTCCCTATATTATGGCACATGATTTATACTGGCAATACATATATTTTATGTGTTTTATTGAATTATGGAGTGTCTGTTTCATATCCTAATATTTGTCTAATATGTGTCTTGCTCATTTAACGATTTCTCGTTTGTTGACATTTGATTCAATTTTTGTTTCAATTTGTTGTGGAAAAAAAAATCTTGTTGTTATCATTGAATAAATAATTACTTGTTAACATTTCTTGTTTAGAAATATTTATGTTTTAATATAGAGTTTTGATAATAAAAAAATTCATAGTGATATTTTGTTTTTGAGAAGCTTTCTATATAAGGAGAGAAAGTAATGGTATATAATGGTACTTTACTAAAGTTGCTTCTTTCTTTTTTAAAAGCGTTATATTTTATTATGTTGTGAAGAGAATTTGATACATGCTCATATATATTATCATCATACGTTTTCTTTCACTGTAAATAAATATATGTTAGACTTTAGTGTTTTGGCATATTGATAGCATATGTACAATTCTAGTTTTCATAACTAAAATATTATTGAATTATTTAAAATTCATAGTAATGTATTGGTGTGCCAAAAATGAACAAGTTGTGCATCGTTCAAATTATATTTCTTTAATATGCAAACTAACATATTGTTTTTGAAGATCGAATCATTAGAAATTTTAATTTTTGGAAAGGAACAACATGTTAACAGTGAGGAGCATTAGAGAATGTGACATGTAGAAAAGGAACAAACATGCTAAGGGTGAAGGCTGAAGGTAAGTAACATAAATTTTTCGCTCTATTATTCTAAACTTCATGTTGTAAATTTTATTTTCTAAATTCTTCAAAGCTAATGGATGTTTAGCTAGAATAATGGAACTATATAATCATAATGTGTAATATGACATATCTTTTGAATTGCTATTTCTAAGCCAAAATCAAGTCCATAAGTAAAAAGTGCTCTGATCATTTGAAAAATGTAATTTTTATATTTACAACATACATATACTAATCATTTTGATTTGTAAGTATGTGAGCCAATTTTCTTGGTTTATGTATATATATTATGGTGATGTTGAATGATATTTTTTTCCTCGATTAGTTTGCATGATTGAACACTAAATAGCTATATTGTCACAATATTAGAATTTCTAGATAGAAAAAAATTACAATATTGTTCTATCACAATATTTAAATTATGTTAGGCAAACATTTGTCTGCATATAAGACATTATAATTCTTTTAATTCATTCAAACAATTTAGTCAAAATAAAATAGTTTAATGATATTGCAAATTCCTATAAATCTAAAGTTAAGTTGAGATTATTTTGGGTACAAGCCAAAAGGGTCCTTCTGTCAACCGGACGTAAATAGTTCTAAGCGACACGGTACTTAAGTGTCCCCAGTAGATCACCGCTAGCTGAAAACTGGCCCCTACAACTAACCCAAGTTGATCAAAACTTGATAAACTAAAATTTGTTAAGAATAGCCAAAATCACTTAACTATTATTCTAGTACTTTAGACTGTCTTTTTTTGTAAACATGACTTGTAAAGATAAATCTCTAGAGCCAAGGCTGGAAGTTACTATATCTTACTTTAAGATGTGACATAGTCAGAAGAGTTTTTGCTCACTATTGTAGGGCTTATATCAGTAATTAGTGAAACCACATTTTTGCCGAAAAATTATGATGTCACAAATCTGATTTATAAAGTAACTAAATCAGCCAAACCAGTTATTATGTTCTATATTACAAAGGATATTTTTAAGCGTATTCTCGACTATAAATTGTTTCATATTAGATACTCTTATGTCATAGAAGGTCATTCAAATACAAACTGGATAACTGGCTCATATGACATCTAATTCATTTATGGATATATTTTTTACTCTATGAGGAGTTATCATCTCTTGAGGTTTATGTAACAAATCTATCATAGCTAAGAGTATATATACTCTGAAATATTATCTTCAATCACATCTTGTACTGAAGCTGAATGTATCAGACATTTTATACTTTAAATGATCTACATATTTTTGTACCTCTCATTTGTTTTAAAATTATGCTAAAAGTATGATCTAGTAATTCTAAGATGAACAGGTACATGCAGCTGCATTTCAAGACATTAAAAGAGTCTAAAAGGCAAAATTGTGGTCCTTGACTATAAAAGTCATAAAAGAACTTTACAGATCTCTTGACGAAGAATCTATTTACTCTTGACGAAGAGTTTTTCTAGAAAATTAATCCTAGAATCATCGAGGGGGATGAGGTTAAGCCCCACTACAAGAAAAATACCTTGTTATAACACTTAAAATGAAGCTATTACAACGGTTCATATATAAGTGTTACAGAATTTTATCAACAAGACATAATATGACAGTTCTGAAACTTTTTGGCCTATTATAACGATTTATAGTGTTAAGCGTTTATATAACTCTTTTACACACAAATGTTATAGAAAGTAGTAAAAAAAAATTAGAACGTCTCGCTCGAAACGTCCGCTTAAACCCGATTCCCAAATCAAAACCCTCGGTCCCTTTTTTTTCCTCTCTCCCCCATTTTTTCTCAGCCTCCTCTCTCCCCGCTCCTCTCTCTCTTTTTCTTTAGCGAGATCTCCTCCCCATCACTCTCAATAAACCCTAACCCTAAAAATTTTGTCGATGATCTCGGCATAATGAAGACGGAGAAGAGAGAGGACTTCGAAATCTCGTCGTTCCTCAATGGAGGGATCTTCGATTACGGAGACCAGCAGAGCTCGTTTGGGTTCATGGAGCTTCTCAGCTTCCAGGAGCTCCCGCGTCGACTCCACGGTCCGATCCGGGGGCTTGCCGCTTGATTCGGCGTCAGAGATCACCACCGCAAACCTCCCGACCCGCCCAAACCCTAACCCTAGAACCCCCACCCTCTGATTAATCGCCATCACAGTCTCATATCAAACCCTAGACTGCGACGCACCCGACGGAGAAGAGGATGTCACGGAGGATGACACATCGACCGTTGTTATAGGCCGGGGATGATGTGAGATCGTTGGCGTCGGTAGGGGAAGACGCACATTCGACCGAGATCAAGCAGAGTGTCGCGGTAGCAATCTTTTATTTTGTCCTTTTGGTAAATTCTTCTCTAATTTATTATTATTCTTCTTCTATATGAACCCTAAAATTCTAGGGTTCTATTCACTGAAGAAGTGATGAGGTCGATGGAGTCGCTGGAGGGTCTGATCGATGAGGTAAGGCCCAAACACTTCTCTGGGCGATTTGCATCTATGCCCTCTCTTACTTCCTCTCTTTTGAGTTTTGAAATTCACATCACCCATCTCTCGAGAAGAAGAAGCACAGACACATAATATGACATAAGTTGCTATTTTTTTCCTTCAACTTTCTATATTTTTACAAGTACATTAAGTGTTTGCTAAAATGTTACAATAAATTTGAAGTTTTTTTTTTCTTGACTAGATGATGATAAATTGATACTGGACCATTTCCAAAAAAAAGGACATCTTAATCTACATGTTCTTGTTATAGTTTTGTTAGAGATTGGAGTTTATTTGATGTGAATATGAGGGTAAGATACATGATCACCTGATCCAAAGACATCCTTATTTTTGCTTTACTCTGATTGATTTTTCCTACTGTCCTTGTCTCTGTCGGTGATGAAAGTACTTCCGGATTTCGTAGTCTACGGCTCTGTGGACAAGCTAGTACTTTTGTGCTGCTACTGATATCTTTCCAATGATCATGCCCATTTCTTTTTCTTCTTCTTTTTCTGTTTCTCAATGAATGAATGAATATTAGTTATTGTTTGTATATATTATGTAGGAGTTGTTTCTAAGTATTTTTTTATTGTCATGTTTGCTTGTGTGGTTTTGTTAGTGTGTGGAGGAAATTGTCTGGAGGATTGTGGAGTGATCAAGTTCTAGCAAATTTAGTCTTGTATGTCCTAAACTGTCCACCAACTGGTTTACTTTTTTACCCATTTTCTTCGATTATCTATTAGGAGACCAACACAAAAATATAACTATTGGGTAGAAATAAATGGTCTTGCGACATCTATAATTTCATAGTCTGTGAAGCTTACCATAAAGATAGTGGTTCAGGGATCTCCAAGAAACTATCAGCAATTTTGCTGGTGTGATTGGCATCATGGTTTATGGTTGTATCAAGCAATTCAACCTCCACCAGCTAAGATCTGTAGATTTCCAAATGGCCTGCCAATTACAGTATCTCGGATAAAGCTTAAGGATGGCAGGAATTTGGCGTACTTAGAATCTAGTGTCCCCAAAGAAAAGGCCAATTATAAGATCATCTATGTCCATTGCTTTGGAGAGTGCCGATATGACGTTCTTTTCCGTATCTTCGGTAATATTCATTTCCTCTATTTTAGCTTGACTACAGGTTATTGAGCTAATCATAGTAGATTTGCAGGAAGTGTTTGAAGAGTTGGGGATATATTTGTCATTTGACAGAGCAGGATATGGAGAGATGATCCGATCCAAAAAGACAGAAAAGTACAGCATTAGATATTGTGGAACTTGCTAATCAGTTGGGTCTTAGACTCCAATTCTATGTAGACGGTTTTCTATGAAAAGAGCAGGTTATCTGGGATGTTTGAAGTACATTTCTCACAAGTATTTCTCGAACAATAACGTTAGCTTTTTATAAACCCTTTTTTTGTCATTTTCTGCAGGCATTCAAACTCGAAGACCACTGAGTAAGTGAAAATTTTACTTATAACATGTTTTTGTTTTATTGTGTCATTTCTATTAGTACATTATCTTAAGAGAAGATTGGTGAGCATACTTTTGTTCCTTCTAGATTGTGAGTACATCTTTCTGCAAGACATTAGTCTATCTCATGAACTTCTTCAAAAGTTAGAGGGCCAGCAACCCCTTCCCGAGGGCCATACTTTGGACCTGTCCTTGAAGTGTTTTGTTTCTCCTTTCATTTTTTGTGCTTTTGAGGGTTATCAAATTTGAACATGATATTGATTTAATTATGATGATAATCTCTACAATTCAATTTGTGCTATTAATATTTTGTGTTTGCATTTACACACAGATGAATTCACTTACTACAAGACATGGTCCTTCAGCAGTCTCCACATGACGTTTTAACTTTTAAGTTTTGGAAACAATCAGCTTTTGATTAAATTTACCAATTGTTTAATTGAATTTTATATGGCCAATTTTGTTTTTCTTTCTTTGGATTTCTGAAAATATGTGCTAATGACTGAACAACACCAATCCCTTCCCTTCTTTTTTGGTTGAGAAATTCCCTTCCCTAATTTGATCTTACATACACTAGGAGAAGCCCTTGGAATTTCGGAGAACAGTGTGAGGACATATGCTGAAGCTAAAATTCATGCTGGGTATTGTTCTTATATGTTTCTTTTACCTTTAATACATTAGCATATTTTTTGACAGTGGTGTCATGTTCTCCTAATTACTTATGGATTATTTTAGCAATCTGGTCCAAGTCTAATATTTACCTGTAAATGTTGTTGTAAGTGTTATTGTCCAGGTCTCAAACTTTGCACTCCCCTTCTAAAAGTTGTAAGGAGTGTAATTGGATCCCTGGGGTAGGATGTTCTGGTCCCTGGAGTAGCTCATGGAACTCTTCTGCAGTATGTATACCTATGTTATATTAGTTGTGATATGTTTTATTTGAATGCCATAAGTGATCAGGACATATTATGTTCTTAAATGTTAGTACTACCATAGTGCAAAGTGTTCTACTTACTTGGCATGTTCTACCCAGTGGCATTTGTAACGTACCTTAACCAAATGATGTAGGAGCTAGAATCATACTGACTATTTGCTTCTCACTTGACTTGAAAAATATTCTACCTGATTCGGTTAGACCTTTAATGATATAGTATTTTCATAAAAATTTAAGGATTGCCAAGTTTTCGTGTTTCTTCCCCTATAATGCACCATCTGGATCTAATTCTGCAGAACTAACCTTCCAGATTCTTATTACAATTTAAATAGTAAAAGAAGCCCTGCCCTTGTAGTACATTAAAACCTCATTATATCAGTGAAAAATGAATAAGGTTAAATCCTTTCTCTTACAGAGATTTTTCAGTTCGATCTCTGTTTTTAAAAGAGGCGATAATGATCCTTATCAGATTGCTAATTTCCATTTAAGAATAAGGTTTGGCTTCCTTTTTCTCTCTTCCGATGGCGTGGTGGGTCAGCTGCATCTAGTTTGGTAAGATATACGTGATTTGAAAATAATCCACATTATGATGGAATCTCTTTTCATTCCTTTTTTATCAATATATCTATAAAAATGGATAATGACAACAATGAGATTTCTCATTGAGTGAATCTCTACCATCCTGTGATGACGAGGCATGTTCCTGGAGACATTTGTCGATCATCATGCTATATCAAAAACTGAATATGAGCCTCTTATCAGCCATCTTTCTTTGGCTTGTGCTTTGGTGTATTGGGTAAGAACAAGCTATATCGAAAACTAGCTTCTTCTTCAGTTTTTGTCTATTAGGAATTTCATTCTGGTTCACAATCGCTTAGTTGACAGTGATCTCATGTTTTTCATCGTTGATCGTCACATCTTAAAGATCTTATAGATTTTTTATTTCTTCGACATATGCATTTTTGTGGTTGAGTTTGGTTTGAGGTTTTATATCTGATCTTTAAGACTTGCTTTCCTGGAGTGTAATTTCAAATTTTCTGGGTTTGAATCTTCATCTCTTTTATTTTTCTTCACTGCAAAAGCTAACAAGCTAACAACAATGTTGAACATTTAATGATAGCCTATTATAAAATTTGCTTTGTGCAACCAAGTCTGCATCAGATTTTCTATTGTTGTAGAGTCCAGTGAATTGGAAGTATGCAGATAAAGTCTTCATCAGATTATCTATTCGTATATTGTCCTATATTGGCAGTGATGAGGTAACATGTTGATGGTCTTATGACTTTGTTGCATTCCTCATTAAGTAGGTTATGTGCATTGGTGTTTTTAAAAGAGGCGATGATGATCCTTATCAGATTGCTAATATTTCCATTTAAGAATAAGGTTTGGCTTTCTTTTTCCTCGCTCTCTTCCGATGGCATGATGGCGCAGCTATAGCCAATTTGGTAAGATATACGTGATTTGAAATAATATCCACATTTTGATGGAATCTCTCTTTATTCATTCAGTGATGGAACCTCTCTTTATTCATTCAGTCATTCCTTTTTTTTGATGTAATCTCTCTTTATTCATTCTATAGAATTTCTGAGTGAATCTGTACCTCATGTGATGGCGAGGCATATTCCTGAATCTGAGCCTCTTATCAGTCTCCTTTCTTTTAGCTTGTGCTTTGGTGTATTTGGTAAGTGCCTTGCATTTGTAGCGGTAATCTTAATACGATAACGATTTTCTGATGTGTATCTACAGAGGGTTCTTTTGTGGGATCACTAAAAATTTTGTACGTGCTTCATCCAATGTACAGTTTGTCAGGTATAAGATTCACTTCGTAAAAATAGTTGAAGAAACTGAAGTTTGTCAATTTTTATAACATTACATGAGTTTGTCTTCTTATTTTTTTTGAAAAATCAATAATTTTATTTGTACTACCTTTATTTGTAGGGTACATTGTTGACTTTTGAAGGGTACAATGTTGACTTTTGAAGGTATTTTTCTTGTATAGTGACCATAAATGTATTTTTCTTGTAGTGCCTATAAAGGTATTTTTCTTGTAGTGCCCATAAGTAAGTCACCAGCAATGGCAACCCAATTGAGTCTAACTGGATATTCCAAGAAGTCGGTTCAATGGGTAGAAACAAGCTGGACGTTGGTGACTTTATGGAACACTGACCTGATATTAAAGTCTCACTAAAATAATGTCCTGGTGGCTGTACATATGTACAATGATTCCTCATCCCTATGGTGACAGTATTCCGTTGTAATTTGCTTAGGATGAGTTTTAAAACTCTTAATAGGTCCAAGCATGATTATGCAGGGTTGACTCAAATCACCAACCCTTAGAGGACTTACCTATGTGAGAGGTCGTGAAGGTCGCGACTATGGGACATGACGATCCCAGACAACTCTCATGAATATAAAAAAAGTACGTATGGCCAATCAAAAGTGCCACCCCGATAGATCCAAGAACCTCTAGCATACTATATGTGGTATTTTATGAATCTGGTTCAAGAAGTATAATTCAAGACATAGTCCATCAAGCACTTCTTTAGATAAAGACAATATTCACTAAGTGAGATTCAAGGATGTAGCCCATCTCATCTATGCATAGTATATATTACCAGAATTCTTAACTCTTGTTCTTTTAATTATCTTCTCTATTGTTTGGGAAATTAGTTTTTTGGGGGTGATTGTTGTATAATATGTGAAAAATGCAACTTCCTTCTTCCTCTCTTCAATATCCTTTAATTTGTTATTTAACACTTTCAATCGTTTTATTTTCTTTAATTCTGACCGTTGAAAATTTATTAGCCAATGGTTAATGCTTAACGACTAATTGATCAGCCAATAAATCCTATTTATTCATATTAAATCGTATTGAGAGAGGGCTCTCTATATATGTAGTATACTATGGCTTATTTGAGTGCCATCTTTTCTTGGTACATATGAAAAAAGACTTTGGCTTTTGAAATCTCTTTCCTTCTTCCTACTACAAAATTTTCTCCTTCCTCTTTTTATTATTTATTCCATTCCTCTCTAAGCAAGAGCTAAGTTCGGGTCGTTCTCCTGAAACTGTGTGTGGTGACGAGAAGCCGTAGCAAGGAATTTTACCTCTAGAATTCGAGAGGATGTCTACACATAGACCTCGAATAATCTCTTAGGGCAGTGCTTCGTACATGACCTCCCCGTAGACCGGTATTTCTAACCTTTTTTATTATTTTATTATTATTATTATTATTATTATTATTATTATTATTATTATTATTATATTTTTTAGGATGATAAAGGAATATTTTTCAACACTTATTACAAGAGCATGTTGCTGAAAACTTCCATATCCCTCACGCTGCTAGCTCTACCACATATTCACTGTACTTCCTGGAGGTAGAACAGTTTGATTCATATTTCAAGCTATACCTTAATTTATCATGTTAAGAGACATTTGATTATTTGGTGTGCCCACAACAAAACAGTATTAAAAGACTGCCCATTGAGAACCCAAAAACCTGGATTAAGTTGTCGAAACCATACCATTTCCACAGTTACGTGACATTTGTGCCACAACTGCTCGCTTCACTGATGAAGCATATCTTCGATGTTCTAAGACTTAATGTTCAATGTTCTATGATTCGTGCATTCGATGCACGCCGCTATAAAGTCTTTCGATGTTCTACGACTTAGTTTCAATGTTTTATGACTCGTGCACTAATGCACTCGTCAATAGACTCCTTGAATGTTCTACGACGTAATGTTCAATGCTCTCTGAGTCGTGTTTGATACATGCCTCGATACAGTTATTCGATGTTCTCATACGACTAATGTACTTGATGCACGTTTCTCTATAGTTGTTCATTGTTCAATGTTCTACATGTCAATGTCTATACTTAGTGTTCGACATACAGTATGACTTCTAATTATTCAAACTACGCACATGAAATATACGAATTTATAAGCACGACAAGGTATTTTATTAAGGCATGACGGAGTAGAAAAGAAATGTTAGAGTCTGCATACCTCACTACCAAAATATAGAAGATTTGCGACGAATTTAGCGACTCCATGAACGGACGTCGCTAATTTTTGGGAATTTAGCGACATGGTAATGTGTCGTCGCTATTCGTCGTTGTTGGTGACTAATAGCGACGAATAGCGACATTAATTTATTAAATAAATATGCGTCGCAATATCGTCGCTACACGTCGCTAATTATTTAAATA
>JANAVB010000485.1:80000-81177 GCA_029216955.1 Iris pallida
GTCTTAAATACGTGTCAACACGTTGCTGATAGTCGCTAAATGTCGCTACCATGCTGACTGGCAAAAACTGCCATTTAGCTATAGACGGCGCCAATACGTCGCTATGTGTCGGTAATATAGCGACGTGCCGACGTCGCAGAACGTCGCTAATGTCCTGATATGCCAGGTCAGTATGGTTGTAATGGGCGTCGCAACAACGTCGCTAGGTGACGTCGGTAAAGACAGCCGTTGTACGTCGCTAGTAGTTGCTATATCAGCGACGCGTCTACGTCGTTAATTGTTGTCGCAATAGCGACGTATTGCGACGTTTTTGTGTTTAGCTACTAGGTAAATCGCGACTACGTCGAACGTCGCTAATTACGTCGCCAATTCGATTAGCGGCGTATACTATTTAGCGACGTTTTTCGGTGTCGCTGATTCGACAGATTTGGTAGTGCCTTTACTATTCTGCCTATCACTCGTCAAGTCGATACAGCTCAACTCCTTAATTTTGTTGCACGATCATCCCATCTAAGCATAACCATACGAGCAGTATGTATGGAATGACGGAATTCTTTTATGAGCTAGAGAGATCATGAGTGTTGTAATTAATTGGGGCTATGGAGCCTTTGTAATCGCTTCATTATCAATAAATAGATTTTTTCATATACTGTTTTGACTCTGTTTTCTCCGCTGCAAATGTGTCCTTCCGAGATAACCATTTATGTTTATCATCTTACCTTGTGCAAGTGCAACTCCAGACTCGTACGACATCATGCTCCAGCGAGAAGATTGATTCGACAGAAATCGATGCGATGACGAACGATTTTACGGAACGGATGTGACACATCAGCAGGGAGTAGACTCCCACGCTTCTGTTATGTTCTCAGAAACTCCAAGATGATGGAGGAAGCCCTCGACATTCGCTGCCACGTCACTGTAGAAGTCCTCACAGACGTAGTTGCCGGCATTTTTGAGCAAGGCAATAGACATTCATTGTAGATTGCTTGTTGAAAGCTAGTTCTAGATCTAGCAAACAGTTTTTTAAGAAAGATAGAGAACATGGAGAGATAAGAGTAGGTATAATAGTTTTAGATTGATTTCATGTTTAAATTAGTAGGTAAATAAATTATTTTAATCCATGAATAATAATATTTTTTAAGTAAGAAAGTGGTACACTGAAAGTTAGTTTTTTCCA
>JANAVB010000486.1:0-20206 GCA_029216955.1 Iris pallida
ATAATGTAAACTGTGTACATGTAAGAAAAAGGAAGCATGTGAACATGAAAGATAAACTAGACATGTGAGCATGTTAGATAACTGGAATATGTAAGATAACTGGAACATGTGAGCATGTTAGTAACTGGAATGTGTGAGCATGTTATGAACAGGAGCATGTGAGCATGTTATGTAACTGGAGCATGTAAGCATATGGTGAAGCCGAGCATGTAGTAGGAAGATAGCATGTAAGGAATGACATGAAGCTAGCTATGCTACAATAAGATAAACTGGAGCAAGACTAGACTAGACAAGAATGGACTCCATCCAATCACGGCCAAGCAATGATTACGGCTTGATACTTTAGCTAACTAGGGTTATCACAATCCTAATTACTAACAAATGCAAGTCTGAGAATTCCAAGTCCAGCACCTGCCTGCTACTACCTGAATGGTCCAAGCCAAAAAGAAATAAGTATAGCAGCACACTGCAGTAAGATACATGTGTCCTAAAGAGGCGCCCCACTCGACGGTGTGCTGGAAGAGTGCTCATCATGACAGATAGCTTCAAATCCCAAGGATATATATATAATGCCAAGACCAAAGGGGCAACAGGTAACTGGAAAATTCTCAATGATCTAAGTAATCAAGCTAGTTGTTTAGTCCTTAACATTTTCTTGTTGGATTCCGGGTGTGGCATTCCGCTGAATCCATCCTAGACATGAGACATGCAAGACTGGACAAGATAAGCAAGATTGTGTACTACAACAAGCCACAATATGACATAACAATATCAAGACAATAGTGCGCTACGACGAGCCACTATCAAGGAGCAAGACATATACTGGAATCAAGAGTGCGCCATGACAGGCCACTATCATGTAAGCAAGAAAAAGACATGTTCAAGAGTACACCACGATGGGTCACTATCAAGTAGGCAAGAAGGCATGGCAACAAT
This sequence comes from Iris pallida, assembly GCA_029216955.1. Classification (NCBI taxonomy): domain Eukaryota; kingdom Viridiplantae; phylum Streptophyta; class Magnoliopsida; order Asparagales; family Iridaceae; genus Iris; species Iris pallida. Next base: position 937 of record JANAVB010000486.1, read on the forward strand.
TATCATAGCTTATAAGAAAGAATCTATCAAAAGACATATCATGGCATGTGGAGAAGAATAATCAAGGCTAAGTACATTTCATAAAATGGTTGAACATGTGCTATTATCAAGTCTATATAGGGTGTAAAATTATTTTCTAACTGAGCAAGATCATCTTATCATGTTAAGAAATTATTACAATCGAAGAAATTATCAAAAACGGACAAAAACGGGCAGAAACGGGCAAAAACAGACTAAAACAGCATAAAACGGCATACCGGCGGTATACTGCGGCATACCTGCGGTATACCGGCCTAAAGACAGAAAGTTTCTGGTGCAAAAAAAATGGCATACCGGCGGTATACACCGGCATACCGACGGTATACCATTTTTTCAAACAGCAACAAAATCCAGATTTTTGCCAAAACTTGTTTCGGCCATAAAAACTTCGTTTTAAATCGAAATTCGGATTTTCAAAAGTCAAATTTGCATAGAATTGAATTTCCTACAACATGGAACTATTAGATTTCACAAATTTAAAGATTAGATAGATCAATATCTCAAAATACTCTAACATAGAGGTTTTCGGGACACCGAAACAAGTTTCGATTGCCACCAAACTCAAAATCCATGATATACAAACTAGGTGAGGGCCTCATATATGTATATGTGACCAAGATCCATGATGTTAATACTAGTATCACTCTTGATACCAAGTTTTCTACTAAGTCCATATTAGATTTTAACAGAAAATTAAAACCTTGCTTAAACAAAATTTGGAAACGTGCATATATACGAGAATCATAAAGAAAACATATTTAACAAAATGAGTTTGGGAAAATTCTGAGCATTTAATACCAAGGAAAATAAAAATGACAACAAAACAATTTGATTCATGGATTTGGCAAGATGTACTTGCCTAGGTTAAGCTCCAAGCCTAATCTTCTACTCCACCACCAAGAGGGGCACGAAACCACACTCTAGACCTCAAGGTCAAGCTCTTGGCAAGCTCCAAGGGGGAATAGAAGGGAAGAAGAAATAAAAAGAGAGTGAAGAGAATGAAAAGAGAGAGGAGAAAGAAAGTAAATGGTATATAGAAGGGGGAATTAATCTTAGCCGTGGGATCATGATCCATGTCAAAATCTAAGTCAATCCTAACCATCGAAACAAAACCAAATATCCAATGGATAATAGGGTACATCTACACTATTCACGAAAATATCTAAATACTATTCATCAAAATATCCAAAATACTATTCATAAAATATCGAAAACACTATTCATGAAAATATCTGAAATCGAAAATATCTAAAATATGGAAAATATGTCTGGACAGTATACCGTCGGTATACTCCGGTATACTGGCGGTATGCCGGCCAAGGAAAAATCTATAAGTTAGGAAATTTTTTAAAGCATTACGAAAACCAAGAAAATATGAAATATACTACAAAATACGTATCCGTATATAAATACCGATACTGTGAGACGAGTCTCACATGGGTCCAGCCAAGCCTCCTCCGTGTTAGCCCGGCCTGGCTGGCCCGCTATCGCTCACGCTCTGAGCCCGACCGGACCGGGCTCGGTCAAACCCGGTTTGACCTGGGCCCCGGCCGGCCCAGACCAGCCCACCCAACACCTTGAACTCCATCCCCTACCCCCAGGCCCACCAGGCTATCCTATCATAGGCAACCTCTTAAAGATGGGTCCAAAACCCTACCAGACCTTCTACACTCTCTCCCTCAAATATGGCCCACTCCTCCACCTTCATACCAGCGCTGACCATTTCGTCGTAGTATCCTCTCCAGCCCTGGCCTCCCTCCTCTTTAAGACCTATGATGCCAACTTCTCCTATCGACCTTACACGTCTGGCGTAAAGTAAATGTCCTTTGGCTGGCGTACCATTTCGATGTCTCTGTATGGGCCGTGCTGGCACTTGTTTCAAAAAATCAGTTAATAATGACTTTTTTCTTATACATTCGTATAACAATAATACTATGGATACACACTTCTTTTGATACACTTTATAGCTATACTGATGTGGCAATGCTCCAAAAATATACTGTTACATCAGTTCCATAGCGTTACTTTTCATATATATACGAGCTACATGGAATATGAAATAAAAGATGATTATCACTGACGTACTCACTATTGTCTTATGAAAATCAATTTAATTTTACTGATGCATGTAGCTACCATACACGTATTGTCTGCAAAACCTATGCCTCGAGGCATTCACGAGAAGAAGAGATAAAATCACTCATTACAAGACTAGCGGCGTGACATGGGTCCGCAGTCGAGATAGGACCATGCATTGACAAGTACATAACCGAGATTATGGCACACTCAATCGTTGGTAAAAGGTTCTTTTTTGGTCCTAATGCCTGGCGGGTGGGTGAGCTGAAGGAGATATCTATGGAGCTGATTAGAGTAATGGGGGAGTTCGTAGTTAGAGATTTTATACCTTCGCTAAAGTGGTTCAACTTAGGTGGGACTGTGGCAAATATGAAGATAAATTTCACAAGGCTTGATAGGTTCTTGGATGGAATTATGCAGGAACATTACACAGATTTAACTGTTGGTTTAGAGGACAAGGATGATGATTTGTTGTCAGTATTGTTCAGACTAAAGGAGTGCGACAGGGAGCTCACTAGCGACGACATCAAGGGAGTTCTTGCAGTAAGTAACTATCTATCGTTATTTATTTTGAAAATATTGATGAAAGTCATAGAGCCAGTTTGGGTTGCATTTATGTTTCATCTGAGATTTTAGTTGATGTTAAACATAAGGTTGAGACTACTAAAAATCTTGATAAAGAATCTTTAACTTAGTCCTTAGTGTACCATTTGTCCTTGATTTGAAAATCTTATGTTGTTCAAACATTAACTATACTCCTTCATTTAGGACATGTTCATTGCTGGCACCGACACCGTAGTGAGCACTATAGAATGGGCCTTATCAGAGATGATTCGCAACCCAGACATGCTACAACATGCCCAACAAGAGCTGGACTTGGTCGTGGGCCGCGACAGGCTCGTATCGGAGTCCGACATCTCTAATATGTCATTCTTCCAAGCCTTTGTAAAAGAGACATTCTGTCTCCACCCCACGATGCCCCTCATCCTCCCTCGCTATGCTGTCGATGGCGTCTAGTTTGGCAGCTATTATATTCCAAAAAATTCCATGATCGTCGTCAATGCTTGGGCTATAGGCCGCAACGAACAATCGTGGGCCGACCCATTAGAATTCAAGCCGGCCCGGTTCCTGCCGGGAGGAGAGAGCGAGTTCGCAGACCTGAAAGGCAACAACTTTGACTTCATTCCATTCGGTGGGGGCCGGAGAATATGTGTCGGTATGAACTTGGGAGTAAGGAGGGTCCAGATCATGACGACGATGTTGGTCTATGTCTATAATTGGGCTCTTCCAACGGGCCAATCACTCGATAAGCTAAGCATATAGGAGGCCCTTGGGCTGTCCCTTCATAGGGATGTGCCCTTAAATGTATGCCCAAAATATAGTCTCCATCCTCGTGTTTATGAATCATGTACCACTTGATAGGCTCAGTACAGATGCCTCTCTGTTCCTTGTGCTCAGATCTTTATTTTTTAAGAGAACATGTACCTTATCCTTTCCTTTGCCTATGGGAATAAAATACTTAAAATGAATAAAATTGCTATACGAGCCTGTTAGGTTTACGGAAGTGGAGCTATGTGAAAATTTTGGAAGTTGAGAGTTTGCGTACGTATTACATATGCACTTTATACATATGCATATTTTATGAGTTCCTTCATTTACGTTATGCATATGCATATTGTAGGACCGTTGAGCACCTCTAGAGGGAGGGTGAATAGAGTGTGTGCATGCAGCGGAATAAATATCATAATTTAAAAACTATTTAATATGTCTAATCAAAACAAGTAAAAGCAGATGAATATCAATATATGAATTACAGTAAAATAAAGAGTTAAGAAGAATCAAACTCAGTGACACATCGATATATACTTGTATCTCTTATGGAGGACTAGTCCAGTCTCGAGTACTCTTGCTCGATGTTAATCCACTATGGCATAAGCTTTAATTGAGTGCTTGCAACTCTTACAACATCGTGCTTGGGGACAAGTGCACGACCAACTTCAACAATACCGTGCTTGGCGACGAGTACACGACTGACTCCTGAAGGCTTTTAAAAACTGGAATATTTTTTGAGATAGCCTCCGATACAACTCTTTAAATCAAACTCTAGATTGAACTGAACTGATAGTTGCTTGGCTAAGAGTAGTATAGGCTAAATATGAAAGTGTATAACTCGTAGAAAACCCTTAAGGAATAGAGAGAAGAGAAAATGAATGAGATATGAGATATTTGAAAATGTGAAAGTTCTTCTCTATTTATAGTATTTTTATGAACCGAATTCTAGCAGAGTTCGGATGCAGAAATCTCGCATTCGAACATTGGATACAGAAATCCAGGATTGACCAAAATAAAATTGACAACTTAACCGAACTCGGTCCGAGTTCTGGCCGAGTTCTGTCAAGGTCAGAACAGAAATATTTTGGGCCATTTTGGATATGGGTTTTGGGCTATTTGTTTGAGGACTTTAATTAGATAGGAATTTTGTGGATAGCAAGGTTGTCTTTTATGGACTGAAAATAGCTTAGCCAGTACCGATCCAATCAATCTTACATATTTTTCTAAACTCAAATAAAGATAAAAATATAAAAGAAATATGTAAAAGTCTTGATCTTGATTCTATCATTTTTTTGTTCTTGATGACGACGAGATGTTTGTAGAAGTAGGTGCAGACATTCTGACTTGATACTTGTTGCTGTGTATATTTCACGTATCGACCAAAGTTGACGCTACTTATCAAAATCAGGTATGATCAAGAAAAGTGAGCCAACAATCTCCCTCATTTTGATAATTGACAAACTTTGAGTCTATATCAAAATATTATAACTTATAACTTTAAAAATATACATGACTTGTCTGAAAGCTTAAAACTTTTGATTTTGATTTTGGTATACTCATCCCCCCTTTGTCATGTAATCAAAAGATGGCTCCCCTACAATTAGTGAGCCAAACAACAACAAAGAAATGACAGAGTAATACCAAATAATGTATGAAATAACAAGTCATATCACAACTCAAGTCGTATGGAAACTAGAACATCAACAGTAGCAGTAGTATATAAAAAATAAAAGTTTGCATAATAGAAAGATAGTCTAACACTTATCATAAAGTGTCACTACAACTGAAGAAAAAGAGTCCAAAAATGTAACAAAAAATAAATGTGCTACTAAAGATCATCATCATAAAAAACATCCACATAACACTAAGCCCAAGAGTATCACATCAACTATCTGCATCACCAGCATCATCAGCAGAAGGCTGGGTCAGATCAAAGTATGCAATCATCGAGTCGAAATAGGCAAAGGTCTGATCATCATCAAGTCTCGGTCCGTCAAAGGAAGGGTAACGAATGATAGGCATCAGTGTAGTAGGATGATGAGTCATCGTCCACTGAATGTCTGCCAGGGAGTTTCTCAAGGTCTGAACCTGAGAGATGTGGTAAAACTCAGTATCACTATAACAAGTCATGTCGGCTTGACGCTGTTGTCCCTGAAGAATGAAAAAAGCATCAAATCGTTGATACAGCTCGTCGATAGTGTGACCTGGGGCTGCAAGGGCTGTAATATTAGCTAGAGCGTCTGCTGGGGCTGGAGTTGGAGCAGGCGGAGGTGGAGCATCACCAGGAGGATGTGGGAATCTCCTAGACCTGAGAAGCTCTGAAGGTATCCTAGAGATAGGACAAAATCCAAAGAAATAGCAAATTTCTGAAGGATTGTCGTCACATGCATAGGGTAAAAGAGGTTACGGCCTGCCCTCTTACAGTTGATCATGAACGCCAACATTGTTTGGGAAAGGAAAAGGAAATCCCAAAATAAATATGGTACATCGCAGATAATTCCAAATACGTGATCTCGTTAGTAGATCCCGTCTTTGTAAGAAAGATGAAATGATAATGCGATACAACTCATAAAAATGGTTGTTCAAGTTGTGGGCATATAACCGTCTCCGAGGAACTGGATCTGGTGACACAACGGGACTTTAAAAGATTCAAGGGTCATACTGTCAGAAAATTGAACTTTAGTTATGTCGACAAGAGCATCACCATTGTTTGGTATTTGAAAATACTCGCTTAAATCGACAGAAATAAATTCAAATTCCATCCCGCTAACTGATGAATGAATGCAATCTAGGTGATCTTACAAGTTACAATAAAACATACGAACCATATTTTCATTAATCGGATTTGAAACATCCAAAAATTCACGAAGACCAAGATTTTCAAAAGTATTAAAATATTCCGATAAAACAGTAAAATTGATTGTGTTTCTCGGACATATTTCACGATAAACAAAAATGATCAAACCAATTAATAGATCTCTCTAGAGAAATAAATAGTGTCGGATCATATTCATCATCGTCATCGGGACTAGAGGGACTAAAGAGATTGACAGGTTCTTACTCCGAAGTAGATGATGAAGCAGCATCTCTACTTTTTTGTCTCTTAAACAATCTAAGTGCCATAATGAAATTGAGAAAGAAATAGAAGAAATTACACCTCAAGATGAACAAAAATGGAAGAGGAAGCCTTCAGAACACCGTAGATTTAAGAAATTTGGGTTGAGAAGCCTTAACAAGAAGCTTTCCAGGACTAGGGTTTGACATTTTAGGCTTTTGGGGTGCTATTCTCAACTGATTTAGGGAAGAAGAAGAAGATGAAGGATGCTATTTCGGTTTGCAGGATATATAAAAATGTCCCCACAGAACTCGATCCGAACTTGGTCCGAGTTCGGCCATCTTGAATGTTGGTTCATCATGAGTAATGAGTGATAAAAGTTACCTAAAAACTTAGAATTCATTGATTAATTAATATCCATTACCTTAGGTTAGCTGTAGGGGCCGGATCCCATCTAGCGATACTCCGAAGACACTTGATACCGTCTCGCTTAGGCTTTTATGCCTTGTTGTCAAAAGGATCCTTTCGACTTTTACCCAAAATAACTTCGATTAATAAATCGATAAATTTTAAGCTTTAAGTATTTTTATTAATCATAACACATTATGACTCCAAAAATTCAAGAATGCCTAGCTTGAGACGCAAATAGTTAAAATGATCTTTGGCTAGTAGTTTTGTGAATATATCTGCTAGTTGATGATCTGTGTCAATAAATTATAGACAAATATCTCTATATTGTTGGTGATCACGTAAAAAGTGGTGACGTATTTCTATTTGCTTAGTGCTTGAGTGACATACCAGGTTCTTAGTCATATTAATAGTGCTAGTATTATCACATAATATGAGAATCTTAGTGTAGTGAAGATTATAGTCTTCTAAAGTTTTCTTCATTCATAAAATTTGAACACAACAACGTCCTACGGTGATATACTCAGCCTCAGTTGTTGATAATGCTACAAAATTTTATTTTTTGCTAAACCAAGAGAGTAAAGCCTTGCCTAGGAGATGACACGTACCGCTGGTACTTTTACAGTCGACTTTGCATCCATTAAAATTAGCATTCAAGTAACCTATTAGGTCAAACGATATAATTTTAGGATACCATAAGCCGACAGTAGAAGTTTCTTTAAGATATCGAAAGATACGCTTAACGACGCATATGTATGATTCCTTAGGGTTAGCTTGATATCGTGTACAGATGCAAACACTAAACATAATATCAGGACGACTAGTAGTTAAATACAGTAAACTACCAATCATATCTCGATACTTACGTTGGTCAACTGGTTTCCCACTTTCATCAAAGTCAAGTCGAGTTGATGTAGCCATAGGCGTGTCGATAGGCTTTACGTTGTCGAAGTCAAACTTCTAAGTTATTCGTATACTTGGCTTGATTGATGAAGGTTCCCTACGAGTGTTGTTTGATCTGAAGTCCTAGGAAGTAGTTGAGCTCTCCCACTATACTCATCTCAAACTTACTTTGCATACACTTAGCAAAATCTTAACAGAGTTTTCGTTAGTATAACCAAATATTATGTCATTAACGTATATTTGCACAAGTAAAATACTATCATCTGAAGTTTTGATAAACAAAGTTGTATCAATCCTTTCTTTTGAAAAATCATTTTCAAGTAGGAAAGTTCTTAGGCGTTTATACCAAGCACGAAGTGCTTGTTTGAGTCCATAAAGGGCCTTTCTTAATTTGAAAACGTGATCAGGTTTTTGAAAATTCTCAAAACCAGGGGGTTACTTTACAAAAATCTCTTCTTTATAAAACCAATTAAGAATGCACTCTTAACATCCATTTAAAAAAGATTAAAATTATGAAAACATATGAATGCACAAAACATGAGAATAGATTCTACTCTAGCAACAGGAGCATAAGTTTTGTCATAATCAATTTCTTCTTCTTGATTATAACCTTGTGCTACTAGACGTACTTTGTTGGGTAGAACATGTCCATCCTCACTTAATTTATTTTGGAACACTCATTTGATACCAAATATCGATTGGCTAATAGGTTTAGGAACAAGTTCCCCAACTTGGTTTTTCTCAAATTGATTAAGTTCCTCTTGTATGACATTAATCAAAAATTTATCAAGAAAAGCATATGTTACCGATTTAGGTTCTACTTGAGAAATAAAAGCTATATTAGCTGCTATGTCCCTAGTAGAAGAATGCGTACCTACTCCTTTGGATATATCACCTATAACAAGTGTCTCTGGCTGGTCTGGCATGAATTTCATCTTCTTAGGCAGACTCTCTAGATTGTTCTTGTTGGTAGCAGTATCTTTAGGCGCCTTGGATTGGTTTCGTACATCTTCGTCATCACCGTCGCTAGATTTCTGAAGTATTGATGGATTTAAATGATAACGTACTTGCTTTGTTCTTTTCACAATCTAAAGATACCATCTCTCTCTTGAAGGAAATTTCTGAGAGTCCTTTTACCAGTTTCTTAGTTGATAGCCTTGAGATAATATCCATGTTAGCATGTCCTAGCCTCATGTGCTATAGCCAGCTTTCATCTTGATTGGCTACTCTACCTGCACTGTTATTACTTTCTAAAATAACATATATATGTTCTTTCCTAATTTCTTTATATACGGGATTACCAGTAGACATTTCATATATAGAGCATTTATCTTTCACAAAGTTGATACCATAACCGTTATCTGCTAAATGATTAATGCTCAATAGGTTATGTTTCAATTCTGTGACTAGATAAACGTCTTTTATTTTTGGGTAAGGATATATACCAACAGTACCATTACCTATAATGTTACCTCTAAGATTATTACCAAAGAAAACATTTCCTTCTCTCTTCATCGATAGCGTAGCGAAGAAGGATGCATCACCTGTCATATGCCGCGAACATCCACTATAGAGGATCCATTTGCTTTTAGCATGAGAGGGTTGAAGGTCTAACTACAAAACAAGTAGATGTAACCTTTGCTACCCATTTCTTCAAGGGTCCAGCTTGATTAGGTTTAGGAATTCAAGTAAGCATATTTGTGTCAACTAACTTTCTAACTCTATAATACTGTGATATGTGCCCGTATTTACCACAATATGTGCATGTGATTTTTGAAGTAGTGTTCTTTGTTTCTGTGTTGACATGCTTCTTTCGTATCTTTTCTTGAAAACCTGTATATGAAAGCATAGTTATAAGAAACGTATTACATATGTACTTTATTTGGTTTAGTCCTTTGTGGTACATGTATAGTATTAGGACTAACCTTAGGCTGTATAATAGGGGTGACCTATTTGCCTAATTTGATCTCCAATTTTTTAGAGATTACACAAGATTCTTCGAATTTAGCAGTCATATCCGTAAGTCTGTATGCAGTGACCAAGTATCTCTTCTTTTCTATGTCATTTATTTTGACATAGTCTCTTTCTTTCTTTCTTTTCTATAGTGAGGATAGCGTCATGATAGTCCAGTCTAATCTTAGATATCTCCTCAGTATTACCGGTAGTAGACGTCTCTTTGATATCTTCAAGAAGATTAGACAATCTTGTTATTTCGGTTGTGTATACCTTAATCTCCTTACGAGACTGCTTATACTTGTCCAATATATTTCTGTGCTCTTCAATTAGTTCGATGAAGGCATCTTCAAACTGGTCAAATGTAAAATCATCGTAAAGATTCTTTTCTTATACCCTTTAATATGACATAAGACAGACATTTGCACTATTGTTGGGTCTGTCATCCTCTTCTGATTCACTGGCCTCACTTTCGTACTAGATGCTGGTGTTTGCGTACTTTCGACCAGTTGTTGTTTTTCTGCTCGATCTTGATCGATCATATGGGCTATTTTTTTGCTAGTGGACAATCCTTCATGTGCCCTGACTTCTTGTATCCAAAGCAGATAGTATCTTCTTCGTTCCTTTCATGGATATAATTCTTCTTTCGACTTGATCACTCAAACTTTAAGAATTTTTTGAAGTTATTGACTAATAAGGCATGTTCATCACCATCAGAATCTTTATTATCAGTATCATTACATGACTCTTCTGGCTTGAGATTTGAAGGCGATGGATTTTTCTTTCGGGGTTGCCTCTTCAAAGTCTTGCAAATCCAGCTCAGGTCATGAGCTTGCCCATAAGTGTCTCCAACATCATCATGGTAAAGTATTTCCTTCTATGATCGCGGTGGCCTTCGAGTTCTAGTTCTTGGTTAGAACCCGTAGTACCTTCCTAATCTTCTTGTGGTTGCTATAATCATTTCCAAGAGATTGTAGAAGATTAGTAATATCTAGGAAACGAGGTGAACATCTATGTAATTTATTCATCGAGTTTTATCTTGAATGCCTTGTACTCTTGTGTCAATCTACTAATCTTGAATTCCTTCACTTGGAAAGTTCCTTCATGAGACCTCAAGAAGTTTCCTAATCTCATTAGATGTGGCATAAGTAGATACGCGATTGAACTCGATTTTGTCAATTGTACAAAATAGTGCATTAATAGCTCGTACATTTAGACTAGCCTGTGTCTGTTCATGCTCAGTATACTTATCATGGGGCTTGTCTACTAGAATACCATCAATCACTATTCTAGGCGGTTTTTTATAACCGTCTATAACTATCGACCAAAGATCGAAGTCCAGTTACTTAAGAAAGAAACTCATTCGTGTTTTCTAATATGTATAGTTTGTTCCATCAAATAGTAGAGGTCTATTTTGGATTGACCTTCACCGTTGAGCATAGATTTAACGATTGCCATATATAACCTCTAGGTGGTTATGTATATGTATAACCTGCTTTGATACCAATTGTTTGACAGTTGAGCACCTCTAAAGGGGGTAAATAGAATGTGTGCGTGAAGCAGAATAAATATCATAATTTAAAAACTATTTAGTATGGCTAATCAAAACAAGTAAGAGCAGATGAATATCAATATATGGATTGCAGTAAAATAAAGAGTTAAGAAGAATCAAACTCAGTGACATAACGATATATACAGGTATCACTCGTGGAGGACTAGTCCAGTCTCGATTACTCTTGCTCGATGCTAATCCACTATGGCACAATCTTTAACTGAGTGCTTGCAACTCTTACAACACCGTGCTTGGGGACAAGTGCACGACCAACTTCAACAATATTGTGCTTGGCGACGAGTGCACGACCGATTCCAGAAGGCATTTAAAACCTATAACATTTTCCGAGATAGCCTCCGATACAACTCTTTAAACCAAACTCCAGATTGAACTGAACTGATATTAGCTTGGCTAAGTGTTGTATAGGCGAAATATGAAAGTATATAGCTCGTAGAAAACTCTTAAGAAATATAAAGAAGAGAAAGTGAATGAGATATGAGATATTTGAAAATGTGAAAGTTCTTCTCTATTTATTGTGTTTTTATGAAAAAAATTTGGGCAGAGTTCGGATGCGAAAATCTCGTATTCGAACGTTGGATATAGATATCCAGGATTGACCAAAAATAAACTTGACCAACTTGACCGAACTCGGGCCGAACTCAGGCTGAGTACTGGTCGAGTTCTGTTAGGGTCAGAACCGAAATGTTTTGGGCCATTTTGGATAAGGGTTTTGTCACAACCCGCACCTAGTGTAGGGGCACGAGAAGTGGATACGTCCAGCCTACGCCGCAGTGTCGGCGGTAGAACGATGTTCTAGGTCACTATCTAATCAACAACTTACGCAATTATATCATATACTGTCACAATCTCAACTCCGAATGGAGGACAAGTATAAGATACGATAATACTCAATCACAATCTAAGCATGATAAGATAACACATGAGTCTAACAGCTATATGAAACTCAAGCAACTTAAATAAACTTCTAAACAACATCTCAAACAATCTCAAATATAACTCAATTTCCACTTATTACAAACAAGTTCTAAAAGTGAAACTAAACCATAAACTAGTAATCTACTCCAAGCTCTAGTGGTCCTCTAGGCTAGCTGTGAATCTCCAGGTTACCTGTAATATTTTCAACAGGTCCAGTCAGTACAGGAGCGAGCACAATACATCTCACGCAGTTCATATCATGTTAGAAAATATAAAGCATGCAAAAGAGTAAGATACATGGACTGTAAAGAAATATATATAAAAATGAGAGAGATTTGATAACTGGAAATATCTATATACACGATAAGTAAGAACTGTAAGTAACCTGTGATTTAGAGCATGAGATGGTTATATAAACGGGTTAGGACATATACAAGATTTCACAAGATTGTACAAGATTTCACAAGATTTCACAAGATTGTACAAGATGGGATTAGATCACATAACCATTTCCTACCACTACAAGAATAAGGGCTTTTCTTGACGGTGATTCCCCGTCAAGAAATGGGTATCTTGACGGTTGCAGATCCGTCAACTAGGCCGAAGTCAAGAAAAGTCTCCCCCTTTTCTTGACGGTTGCTGGCATAGCTTTTCTTGACTGTTTTTTGTCGTCACAGTAAGTAATTTTCTTGACTATTTTTAGCCGTCAAGATAGCTGTTTTTAGAAACTGTCAACGTAGCAAAAACTTTTCTTGACTCTGGCCTAGATGACGGGTAATAACCGTCAAAAAATATTATTTTATAGCAGAATTTTGATATTTGTTGACATTTTATAACCGTCAAGAGAAGCTAATTTTTGTATAACAAATTTCTTATTTATAATTAGATATTATATATCAAACACACATAATATCAATATAATCCAAAACATCACAAGCATCAAAGAACATTAATACACAATATTTATATTAATAAATACGTGTTCGTACACCACAAACATCCAACCACAAACAAATCCAACCAATGTATATAGTTTCCATACATCTTAAACATCAAATACTAAAAATTATACAAAAAAAACCAAAATAAGTAGCAAACTCGGCCGAAGCACACCCCTCCCATATTCACATCACCTTCATTTTCATGTAGTTCCTGAGAGAACAAAAGCAACATAACAAGTTAATTAATGAGCTTGTTGACCAAAAAAAAAAGAAAACAATATCCTGAAGAAAATAAGAAGATTATAATAACTCAACTGAACTATCAGAATGAAACGACAACATAACAAGTTAATTCATTATCATGTTTAGAAGTTACTTGGACAATCTTTCTCTTCCTTCAAATCCTTGGATTGTCTAATATACACATCAAGATCAATTAAAATTATACAGTTTAGAAAGGAAAAAAAGCAGCAAAAGATAGCTACTATCTTGCACATACATAAATCCTTGGTTTGTACTGATACTAAACAGTATCATAAATAGGAGATGGAGGGAAAGGAATAATATCACATAGCATCAGTTAGCTAAGTCATCACTAGACATGGGTAAACTAGATACGACACGAGTGTCGTAGAAGCGTTATGTTGGATACGTATCAGGTACGGAATGAATTACGGACACATTCCCCCCTGGAGGAGTATTCGCATAAGATAGCTATGATACAACAGTCATGTAAATAGTTCTACATTATAGAATTAATGATGCATAATGAATTCTAAGTATATAGATGAATTAGTGATGCATAATGAATTCTAAGTATATAGAGAAGATAGGGGTACCAATTAAAAAATTATAGCTCTGTCATAATATAAAGAAGCATAATTTACACACAAGGTCCAAAAACTTTGGAGTAATTTTTTCTTATGGTTACACAGCACTAAAGAAACATAAAATAAAGGTTGGGATGAGAGTGCAAGCCTTGTGCAAGCCATAAAACAAGTATGGGGTATCAGCTAGGAGCACTTGGCCCTGTACACTGTAGAGTGCAAGCCTTGTGCATACACTGGTCCTTGGTTCGACAACAAGCAGTTTGGGGCTTGGCTCCCTGTTGCAGGAAGGTGAGTGCATAGGGAAGCACCTATGCAAGTATAGGTTGAGAGGGGAAGGTGGTTCATGTCAAGCATGACAACAGCAACATGGGGACTCCCCTCTCCCTGTTGGGTTTGATATCAAAATAAGTACTGTGATGTTCTTAGACATTCCTTCTTGAATCTTTATTTGAGGCATGGTTCAGGGTTCATCTTAAAGCTTCTCTTTATATAATCTGTAACATTGGGGCATCCCTATATCCTATCCTATTGTAATAGAGGATATATGTGTTCAATTTGGACAAAACTCAGAGAGGAGGACTTGAGATATCTAATTGAGTGGTTGTGGTGGTTCCTAAAGAAGAGGGAAGCAATGTCAATAGCAGTATCGGTAGTAGTAGCAACAACCTTGTTGCTTTGCCATGGTAGACGCAGCAGTTTAAGGGGTGTGGAGATACACCCAGGAAATAGGCAAGAGGTCGGGGAACTTGGAAAAGGTTTGGGGGCAGTAGCAATACAGGTAAGGCAGCAACAACAGGGCAGAAAGGGTTAGAGGCACTAGTGAAGAGGTTTAGAAGTTTTCAAATATTGTTGCATCAATACAAAACCATTATGTAAAAAACAAAAACAATTTGCATTAGAGGTAAACCTTTCTACTAACTTTAAATTTAAAGGGGGTGAGAGGTAAACCTTTCTACTAACTTTAAACAAAGAAGTCAACTTTTCGCATATAGATTGAGGGTTGGAAGTAAAACTTTTGTTAAGAAGCAATTGAGTTAGCCGTGGAACTTCTCTATTAATGTCCATAATCCATATAGCTGGAGTTCATTTTTGTATTTTCTTGAAAGTTGGAAATTGTAATAGTTTTCTCCAATTTACTATTAAAAGCATATTCTACAACCAAAAACTAAGAAAGAACATATATGAACACAAGAAGAAAATGAGATATCATTAGATATGTAAATAGTAAACAATTAACATGACTTATGCTAACATGACTGAAAGACGTATGATAGCAAAGTGTAAGTGCATGCATCTTGGGAGACAATTAACATGACCAACTAACAAAAATTCTTGTAAACACATTAGATAATATGGCATGTAGACACACTACAAATAAAATACCACAAAATCATATCTACGAGATGCAAGTTCAAAGTTGAATCATAAATTGATTCAAGTTCCCACAGTTAAATATCATAAAGAATCAAAGATGAATTTTAAATCCTAACATATAACAAGGGAAGATACATACATGACCGTGCAGCAACTTCTAGCTCAAGAAAAGCAGTTACAGGAGAACTTCTAGATAGATCAATATCTGAAAGTATCATTCCTACCCACTCTTCCAAAGCACGTCTTCTCTGCACCAAAACTATCAGTTAAGCATTAACTAAATAAGGAAATGAACATAACATTTTAAGAAGCAAACTTGAAAAGCTTCTATCTAGTACTAATAAAGAGTCAGCCAACCTCCTGAATATACAGAATCCTCTCAATGGAAATAAAGGTACCACTTCAGCTAAATGCAAGCCTAATGGTAAAAAGTTTGTTAAATTGATAGGTGGTAAACTTTAATTCACTATGGATCCCGATAATCCTAAGTAGCTATGAAATATGAATGTCAATCAATATGATAGTTTAGAAAAGTGAAAGGGAAGGATGCATAATGGAACACATGAAATCATCAAGACATTTACTAGTTACCCTCAGAGTATGAACCACCTAAATGTTAAGCAATAGAACAATTAGAACAAGCAAAATAACTGCAGTTTGTTGCAACAACTTCTAAAACAAACAAACCTAAGAGGCGATACTCGTACTAAGAATGGAAAGGAATATTAGAGGCATAAATAAAGCTATCCGAACTATCTTCATTAGCAAGACAGTCTACAAAATAGTTGTCTACTTCACTATGACCATTAAGAAGATGATCAACCAACACTCACGGGCTTTAGATACTAAATACTTATTACATAGATAATTTCAACGATAATCCTAAGAAAATTAGATATCATCAGATATCCTAGCAAAACAGAGAATTCCACGGATTTGGGACTGCAAGCCATCCAACCAGCTAAAGTTTCAACAACTCCCCTGCTTGATGACTTAAATGCTAATATTGTTGTTTCCGATGAGTTGAATGATCAGGCTTCAATATTTTCAAATCCTTTTAGAACTTCAGCAGTTCCAGAACTTGATTTCATATGGCAGTATGATAATTCTTCTTTAAATGGAATGAATGCATAATTCTAGTTACTAATTATAAAAAAATAGACAATTAATTAAGAAATTGAAGACGGGGCAAAGAATCGAATAGATCTTGACATGGACGGTCCTGGTGGCGAACTCGACGCCAAGGGTCGACTTGGACTTCAAGCAGAACTCCTTCTCCGATGTGGATTCAGAGTGGTCACCAACCTAATAAGCTCCTTCTGTAGGGCTCCCCCTTGCTTGGTCCTTCGGTAGGACGTGGCGCCAAAGCCGGTGGTCATGCCGTAGCTGTTAGTTCCCTTGCATATGCTCGCCATGACCCAGTCGCTGCTCGCCTTCACCCCGGTCCGGGCCAACTCCTCCAGCTCGACCCTGACCTCGGCGGCGGCCGCCACGGCCGCCACCATCGGCACCGTCAGGCCCGTGCCTACGAGCCTCCCCAGCGGCCTCCTGTACTCCTCCACCCTCCTTTTTACCTCCTCCAGGTGGCTCCCCGACATGGCCTCCGCCGCCCGGCCCTCCCTAGTGGTGAGCCGACTGAGAGCGACGGGGGGGGGAGGGTGCCGCTCAGGCAGGCGTCGAGGAGCCGGACGACGGCGACACGGGAGCCGGACGGCGGCGACGCGGGAGCTGTCCGGGCGGCAGTCGACCCCGGGCTAGTTTATCTCCAGGGTCTAGGTCGAAGAACAAGGGTTAGGGTTAGGGTTTCTCTATTTTCTCCTGGCCCTCCATAGAGCATCCAAATTTATGGAGAAAACTAGGGTTAGGGTTTCTCTCTTTGGGTGATGAAAGAGGAGAGGAGTACTGGGGGCTCTTTAGAGGAGAGGAGTGGGGGGCTCTCTCTCTAAAGGAGGAAAAAGTTAGGGAGAGAGGAGGAAAGGAAGGGGACGATCGGGAGAAAGTTTGCTGGGTTCATCCATTAAAAGGAACCACAACCGTCAACACATATAAAATTTTTGAAAAATTTACTAAAATGGCAGTTGAAAAAATCCCGCTAAGTTTTTGGCACATACATTACGGTTATCACCAAAACCGTCAAAAAATAAATTGCTGTTTCTTAACGGATCCTTCGAAACCGCCAACATATATAGTATAAAATTGCTAATTTAACAAATAAAAGGGCCTCTCTTGGTATAAGGCTAAATACGTCAAGAAAACCACTATTGTTGACGGCTTTTGACGATCGTCAACTTATAAACCGTCAAGAATCATCTTTTTTCTTGTAGTGTACTCACCCTCCCCAATCAATACACAAGGATCCAGTCAAGTTACGTTACCTTGTACAAGGTATTTTTATCATATTTGCTCACGTGATCATGAGAGTACAAGATTGCACAAGAGTATACATGAAAGCAGTGTACATGAAATACAAGATGTTCGTGAAAAGCACATGATAACTGTATCTGATGCACCCCGAGGGAGATAACATCGCATGACAAGATCCATATAGTACCAATCCGTGATAATAACGTGACAGCATCATGTAAAGTAATCTAGAGCAAGAATATAAATCCTAACAAGTATGAAATGATCAGAGAATGTACTCGCCTGATACCCTGAACAACTGATATAAAAAGATGGCCAACTGGAGTCACAGAGTCCTGGTTAGAGCAACACAGGTTATAAAGAGTTTAATTTATATGGTAATTGAAATTATAATGCAATCTATATGAGTCTAAGTCAATCTAGGTCAAAGTCAACTCTTGGTTAACTCTGGTTAACTATACAGTTAAACTAGTCAACTGTGGTCAAACTAGCTAGGGTTGGGTCAACAATGGTCAACTAGTCTAGGTTAGTCAATTCTAGGTCTAAACAAACTAAGTATATGTGAATCAAGTATCCAAGATAGCTACTAACTCATAGCCTAAGTCACTTGCTAAACCAAGCACAAAACTAAGTCATAAGCTAACAAGGCTCACAAACTTTGTCATATAATGTATATATAATTCCTATTCACATATTCATATACATAGATATATAGGAAAGCTATATATATAGGCACATACATATATATACATAGAGAGAGCGAAGGAGAGGTAAAAGAGTAAGTGAGTGTATGTGACATGTGTGTGAAAGGATATGTGTTAATGTTCTCAGATTTAGTAATAGGTAGGTGTATATGACATAGGATACATTGTGTCAAAGGATGTATGAATGCATATGTGTAAAAGGTTATAGGTTAACTCAGTTTATAGAAATACATACATACATACTTACATTACATACATGCATACATACATATCATATATACATACATACATTGCATACATGCCTACATACATATCACATATGCATACTTGCATTCATCATGCACCTATATACATACATACATAGATGCATACATACATATGTGAATCACTACAAGAAAAAAAACGATTCTTGATGGTTTATAAGTTGACGGTCGTCAAAAGCCGTCAACAATAGTGGTTTTTTTGACGTATTTAGGCTTACGTCAAGAGAGGCCCTTTTATTTGTTAAATTAGCAATTTTATACCATGTATGTTGGCGGTTTCGGAGGATCCGTCAAGAAACAACAATTTATTTATTGACGGTTTTGGTGATAACCGTCAAGTAATGTATGTGCCAAAAACTTAGCGAGATTTTTTAACTACCTTTTTAGTAAAGTTTTCAAAATTTTTATATGTGTTGACGGTTGTGGTTCCTTTTAATGGATGAACCCAGCAAACTTTCTCCCGATCGTCCCCTTCCTTTCTTCCTTCCTCCCTAACTTTTTCCTTCTTTAGAGAGAGAGCCCCCCACTCCTCTCCTCTAA
>JANAVB010000487.1:0-53657 GCA_029216955.1 Iris pallida
AAAGAGGCTACGACCATCCGTCGTCAGTCACTGCGATTCTACTACAATCATTCGTCCAAGACACTTTATTATCGATCTTTCGATGGTATGCTTCTGCACTGTCATACGGGTGATGAAGTGAAATAGATACTACGTGAAGCTCATGACGGTGTCTGCGGTGTATATCAGCCCGATCCTAAGCTGCAAGATTGTATCAGACGTATGGGATACTATTGGCCTACCATGGTAGCGGATGTAATTGAATATGCAAGGAAATGCAGCATGTCACATCTATACAGATTTTACCCATCAACCATTAGAATTCTTGCATCTTACTGCAGTATCTTGGCCTTTTGAAGCCTGGGGGATGGATATCATTGGTCCTATCAATCCACCATCATCTCGAGGACATCGGTTCATCCTAGCTATAATTGATTACTTCTCAAAATGAGCAGAAGCTATTCCTCCAGCCGAAGTCAAGACAAGCAGTGTTATCAACTTCATCAAGCATCATGTCATCTATCGGTTCATAGTACCTTGAAGAATAATTCATGATAACGGACCTCAGTTCGTGAGTCAAGCATTCATTCGATTCTGTAATGACACTCGGATCGACAACATTGCTTCTACAGCTTATAATCCCACAGCTAACGGTTTAGCAGAAGCATTCAACAAAACAATTATCAAGCTTCTCAAAAGTTTGTTTCTACCAATAAACGCAACTGGAGCAAAAAGCTTGGAGAATACCTATGGGCATACCGCACTACTGTACGTACCCTGACCGGTTGTACACCCTTCTCTCTGGTGTGTGGATGCGAAGCTGTCTTATCATTGGAGATTCAAATTCTATCATTAAGGATAGCTATCACCAACGAGTTGTCGATGGAAAATAATGATCGTCTTCGACTTTAAGATCTTGAAGCACTTGATGAGAAACAGCTGCTAGCTCAACATCATATTGAGCTATATCAAGCCCGAATCTTAAAAGCTTTCAACCCAAAAGTCAAAGTACGAACCTTTCAAAAAGGCGACCTATTCCTTACTGTCAGACATCCTATGACTATAATACACTTGAGCAAAGGGAAGTTTGAGCCAAAGTGGGAGGGTCCCTATGTCATAAACAAAGTCTTCTCTAACGGGGCTTACCAGCTGACCGGAATGGATGGTCAGATCGCTATGATGCCTATCAATAGCAAATTCCTGAAGAAATATCATGTTTTAAAGCATGTATTATATTTTCTGATAAATATTGTATATACGCAAATCTTCGAATTATTATCTTTTATTCACTCTTCAATGAATAAACCTACAGATAATAAGTCCTCAAAAATCCTCAGTGGAATCTAACCAGATCTTATGGTATATCCTCAAAAGATTAACCCCATAACATCCACCATAACATATCATCGCAACATCATCTTTTGAAACCCAGCCATTTTAAAAGATATCTTATTCTTGAGCCTCTGTTGGTTTAAGCATAATTAACAGATACGAATTCACGTCCACATTACCTCTGAATTCTATTGTCTGTATTGATGGATCATCACTGAAAATGTTGTGTCAAAATAACATCACGTCAAAATTATACTCGGTTACGTCCAGGACCTCTAAACAGATATAATAAGTGCTACTATTTTTCAAGAAATACCGTGTCCACACTACTTTTGAGTAAAAATATGCCAAAGAGAATAAGTCCACAAAATCATAAGTTCATAATAAACGAGTAAATAAAAGGTTCTTTATTTCTTTCTCCATAAAAAGTAGTAAAGGAATACATTTGAAAAAAAAGCAACATCAAACAGAAAACATCAAAACAAGAAAAGGAAGTCACTTTTATTCATTTGCCCGAGGATGGCCATGTTGGGGCAGGTACCACTCTCCCAACCATCGCACATATGAAGGCCCCGACTGATCGAGGTCCTTAAAATAAGCTGGATGATTGGAACTCCCAGTGCCACTACCTTCCGATGCCGATTCCTCCTTTATGGTGACTTCGATTTTAGGAATTATTTCCTATTTAATAGTCACCAATTCCTCTTTGATGGAAGGAGACAACACTTCCTCTTTGACGGCAACCTCAGCTTTTGGTGTCACGATAGACGCTGCAGAAAGGCAAAAGAAAATAAGCTTTACAATCATAAAAAAGTATTCTTACAAGTTAAGAAGAAATAAATTATTTTTCTCTAGTTTGCGCAAGTGTTATGGAAGTTCTTAATTAGCACATGTGATTGACAAGTTCTTGTTTTGCGCATGTATAAGACAGTGCGCTATTGACAAAATTTTGACACATAGCACACAGCGCACTTTGAGTGAACAAAGGGTACGCGATATGATTTTGGTCAACACTCTGAAAGAGGTGGCATATTTTAGAAATTGCGCAGCGCCAACCAACACTATGAAAGAGGGGGGTCGACGCTGGCTTTAGTTCGTGCTATCAGCGAATGGCGCCAACTCTACTGTTTGTCTTTCCCGACCGTTCATTCACCTTCAAGGGTGGGGTTGGCCTCCTCGGCTCTCGCTGACGGCAGCGCGTGTTGTGGTGCCCTCTATGGCGATGCTCGTGACGGAGCTCCGGCGATGCCTCTGCCCTTCACGACGGTGGATCTCTTTGGTGCCATTGTTGACGGTGAAGAAAAACTTCGAGACTTTGAGAGGAAGAAGAAGACAAAGAAAGTTCGTGAATAAAATGTTTTTTTAGAAGAACTCTCTTTCTCTTCATCCCGTGGGCTATTTATAGCCTAAGTCGACATGTAATGTCCGCGCAAATCGTGCATGAAACAACGGGTCATTTGAGATTATGGATGTGCCAATCGCGCGTGAATGCTCTTATTCAAAGTATTTCAAATTTTAAAATTTTGTAATTTGAAAACTTTGAAGGGGGCCTTGTAGAAGCTTTAAAATATCAAAACAATACAGTGCACTATTCACAGATAGTGCAAAGAATTATCTATCAAATGGCACCCAGTATCTAATCGCGCCCAAACCCAAATATCGCTACCTTCAGATAGCACGGGCTGCCATATGGCAATCTTCCCTAAGAAGCTAAGTTGTCAGTCATGATGACTAACAATACGACAGTCGATAAAAATCTCTTCGGATCCCAAGCGCGCAACGCTCGAGAAGATTTTGGGAGATTTGCCATAATGAGGGACATTTGTTTCTCAGCGCCATTCATCGATGGTGTAAAGTGGTTAAAATTATTCATTGACTTGATGCTCAATGATTTCCGTAGTTGGCACTAATCAAAAGATCGCGACATTCATGTACTGGCGCCAATCAAACAATCATCATCCAGAAGCAGTTAGATGACGTGGCATGCATGCCACTAACCTCGAAGAACGTATACATAGTACTACCCACGACCAAATGTACTTATCTTACAGGCAGTTAAGCTAGGCTAGGCCACGTGTCCCAGGCAGTTAAGCTAACCGTTCGCATGACTAGGAAATTGTGCACCAAATAGTGCATAATCAACTATGTTTTACACTGTGCACAATATAGAAGCATGGAATTTCAGGCGCATCTATAGGCCAGAATTCCTATGCGCTCAACCCAACCATGCGACCAACTCAAATGTGCCAGGAAGCTCAAACAGATACTTGGCACAGCAAAGAACAGTACAAAAATATAGACATCAAAAGAAGATTTTTTATTTCATTTAAAAGTCTGTTACATGTCTAAAGAAAGGCTTTACGAAGGAGAACATCTACAAAAAGAAAGATCCTAAAGCTACAGCCAGGCACAGCAACTGCTATGCACACCATGTCAGGTGCATCATCCGTCAAGTGCATCACTCTGATGTCTCATCCAGGCGCATCGTCTCGCCATTATGGCACATGAGCATCAACACTAATCAGCCCTTGTATAGCAAAAGGAGGAGCTCTCTTAGCTCGACAAAGATTGCGGCACGATGCCCCGGTCTTCGGAAGGAACAGGCACACTCGGCAGCCTGTGGCTCTACCAGTATAACGAAAGACGGAGCATGACCGCCCCGATCTTTGGATGCAATAGACACCATCGACCTATGTCAAGACTCAACGATCCCGATATTTGGATGCAACAGACACTATCACGGAAGCTTAGAGCGACAGAAAGACTGGGACAGTACATCTTCACCCTCGGAAAGAGCTCGAGTTCGACAGTTTACCAAGACGGAGCTTCGGCCAAGTTCATCATCATATCGAAATGAAGAATCAAAGCAAAGCTTTCCTTCATGCGGCTAATTATAAGCACGGGCAGCCTACACCCGAGTACGAAATGGCTAATATTCCAAATTCTATGCAATGAATTTGCATTAATAGCAAATGCATCTGTCTTCTCGTATTCGGCTAAGTCAAGGCAACCATTAACGCCTCGAAGAACTCAACTGGCAGGCCAAAAAGTATGCGACACATTGGCAGATGCGCCGTCGATATCATGCGCTCCCTATGGATGCGCCCAGCAGGCCATAAAACCATGCGCCCAGATTGGCACTAACCAATGCAACCCTCTCCATCAAGCATTTAATGCTGAATGACAAAGGTGGCAACACATTCCAAGAGCCGTCCAATCAGCAGCCCTATGTAGAAAATGAAGTGCCGCTGATGTCAGCCCAGCATTACACCTTAGGTCGAAAAAACAACTGCCACGTGGCCGACCGATCATTCGTATGCGCCTCGTAGCCATGCGCCCAGAAGATGACATGCGCCCTAGTGGACATATGCCCCCTCAGCTCACTTCTGATCTCATGCAACAGAAGACAAAGATCTGCATGCGCCTCAAAAGTCATGCGCCTGGACTTACTCATGGCTCCTAAAAGTCATGAGACCAAGTCGACCACCCTGCGTTTGATCCTAGGCGTACCCTGATGCGAAGCTCTACATGCGCCTCAAAATCCATGCGCCCAGACTTATCTATGATGCCTAAAACTCATAGACTAAGTCGCCTCCATGCGCCCGATCCTAGGCGCACCCCGACAGATCACTCTCCTCCAAAATCGAGATCTTTGAGCCACAGGCATACGCCATGCGTCCTTTGACTCAGTTCTATTCAAAGAATGGGTGCCAACCACCCAAGATCTCAACAACAACCAAATCTCAGCAACTGCCACGTGTCAGCTCCTCCGTAGTCTGACGAAACAGTTCGAGCAGATTCTACTACAACTCGGGGTGCATTGTCTATGCACCCCCGCTAGCATCAGCAACGTGGCATTTCCATGTCCAGGCGCATCCGACATATGCGTGCAATGAGAAGCCAGTCTGCTATCTATAAATAGGAGGATCATTCCTTCAGAACACACACACAAACAGAAAGAGGGATATATACAGGCAGACTGTTATATCCATATACAGAGGCCAGAAGAGACACTTAAGTCCACTTCTCCTCGCAACGCTCCGGCATCCAGAGCAACCCAGACCTTCAGAGAGTTCAAGAACGTCGTCAGATCATCAACGAAGTCAACATATTACCACTCGCTCCATCGACACGGTGCCCAAATAAAAACAAAAGTGTACTCCTAGGACCACATCTAAGTCCGACATTGTACTCTGTTCTATTTGTAATTAAAAAAATCACCAAAGAGTTTTAATGGCAAACACACCAATCATGATAAAGACTAGACAGTTATCCCGAAACTCTATAAAAGGAGTTCAAAATCATTCTTCAAGGCATCATTAATGATCATAATCTCCTGATCAAGCTTCAGCAGCACGCTCAAGAGCTTTTTTTCTCCGGTATTGCATAGTCCAAGGGATAAAGTAATCATCTTCTGGTCAGATTCCTATAGTTGTACTTTCCCAGAATTTAATTGTGCTCATGTACTCTTTTCTTTTTCTTAGTTTATAGTTAAACTTTTGTTTTTACAAACATCAGCCTCTTGGGCCGAGCGGGAGGGCCCAGCTGTCAACTGCGCAGCAGCCGACAGTACATTTCCTTAATAAGTCGGCTACCTTAACCGACTTAGCTCAAGCCGCATCGCCATCTGACCGTTCATCCATTAGAACAGAACCGTCAAATGGATGACACGTAGCCTAGCCACAGCAAACGGCTCACCGTCGCCCAAGTCACGGCTCTATATATATATATATATATATATATATATATATATATATATATATATATATATATATATATATGTATGTTTTTTAGAAAACCCCAGTTATTCTTTGGCCGTTTTTGAAAGAATTAATCTTGGTGATTTCTCGACTTCCTGAAGCGATTGCGTACAGCCCCGACCTCATTTTCGCGTGCCGTATTTTTGTTGGAATCATCTTAAGGTCAGATTTTAGAATATATTATATTTTTTGAGATTTTGCTCGTGAATTTCTAGAAAATTATTTGAGTGTTGGTTGTCCAAAACTTGACACGTCGTAAGGTTTTCGAGATTCAGGGAGATCTCGAACTCCGACTTGCGATTCGTTTGAAGTTTTAGAAAGCTACTAGATGATCTTCGACATATAATATTTCTAGAATTTTAGAAATTCGTTTACTCTTTTATTTATTACGTTGAACTCAGATTTGAACGGTAAATCATCGATTTGGTCACGGTTAGCCATAACGGTGATAACTTTTGATCAAAGCATGATTTTGTAGCAAGGTCAATTCTGGTGCACTCATCACACTAAATCTATCAAGATGTACTTTCAAAATCTTATGTTTATAATGTTTGACTAGTTAGTGAATGGTACGCCTCGATTTACGTGTCATGGTTTCCAAAATTGGAAACATTACTTTCTATGGCCAAAATTCCCTATTTGAATTATATTTCATATTATTATTAGGTTAAATTAGATTTTTAAGTGATTTATTTCAATTTTAAATAATATTATTATTACTTTTGGGAGTTTAAGTATAGCTTATTGACCTTAAAATATTATTATAATATTTTTCTACCAATATTATAGTTTTGACCTAAATATAATTTTCCTCTAGTTCCAAAATGTTATTTAAAATATTTTGATTAATAGTTTTCAAATATGAAAATGTATTTTCTAAAATATTTATATATATTTATTTATTTATACCAAATTATCTTCGATTTTCATCTTGATCGTGACTAGCCATACACTACTATTTTTTGTCATTCTGACTACTTCATATCGACCATAAGATAATCGGACTGTCCTGGACATAGTGGCACGGTCGGTTCCATCATTAGAGATCGTCTTGCGTAGTTACGACATCTACGACTATTCTGTGCCAACATGATCAAGTCATAAATCAACTACAACTTAATTCGAGACAAGTACACTATTGCTTTTGTGCTTATTACATTATAATGCTATTTTTCATTGTGTTTTCTTTGATATCCAGTTGAGACACGATTGTGACACGATAGGCTTGATTGTATCATTGAATCTTTTATTGACTATTTAGTGAGTCGAAAGGAAACATGCTAAGTAGGTATGTGAACAAACCCTAATGAATATTAATGTGGATAGCTAAGTCATACACCTCACGTATGGGTTAGTCGTGCATAAAATGTGGATAGCCATCGTATGATGTGTCGTATTAGCCCAGCCATTCATATGTCGAAAGGTATTTCAAATGCACATTGTCTGTTAGTCTTTAATGTTCATGATTCAGTCGTCTTGTTCATAAATGTTCTTACTAGTTGGTTTTTTTACATGTTTATCGTTTTCAGTTTATATACATGTTTTTATTTCTCTATTGCATCTCTATTGTCTAGTTGATTTTGTATTAAGTTACATTATTGCAATAGGGTTATACTTTGCTCTTTTTATGACTGGATCGTTGCAGGTGACTTGGCATGCTTCCTAATTTTGCTCGAAGGACCATATAAGAAAGATATCTTGGAGGCTGACCTTAGATTCTAGAGAGATTAGTTAGTTTCTTTAATTTAAATAGTTAGCGAATTAATTCCCCAAAAATCATTTATATTATGATATTGGATTTGTAAATAAAATAATTATTGTGAATGAGCAATTAGATTTAATTTTATTGTATTTGATTTTGACATTGAGACCTAGACAGCGTACTACCGCCAATGCTGCGACGTAGGCTAGACTTGGCTACGTACTCGTGTCCCAAAAAGTGGGAGCAGGTCGTGACAAATTTTTTTGGTGGCCCATGCAGGTCTATTTTCACAAAAGATTGTGAACTCGCGGTAGTGCCTATATTAGTTGTACTATTGCGAGCCTGCGACTAGGAAGTGCTAATTCATAATTAGAATTGATTTGATTTTAGGAAAATGACTAGGACTAGGAGTTCCGTATTCAATTCCACTATTGGGTAGTTAAGGTTTGTATATTGGCTATATGCTTTAGGTAGATTTATTGAATTCTAAACCATATTAGATAACTTGAGAAATTTTTCTAGAGGAATGTACTATTGTGTTTCGACATGATGGTAGGATCAACTGTGGGTAGACTATTCGCTTGGTAAATTAGGACATCCTAGGATTTGATTCCTAATCTTGATCATTTGTGCAATCTTATTTTTTTTGCTAATCATTATCATCCTATCGTAAAGTCTGCATTTAATTCATTGTACATAGTAATAATTATTTTTTTAAGATTTAATATTCTATTTCTATCTATGGAGCTTTGAGCCTAACTTGATTAAATTATCCATATATTTATTCTGAGTCTTTTTTTTAAAATTTAAGATGTATATGATTTATATTTCTCTTATCTTCGATCGTTTTCTTCCATGTTTGATTCTCAAAATTGATACTTTCATTCAAGGACATATACTTACATTTTTTCTATCATAATTAATTTGTTTAAATTTCTAGAAGCTCCTTTGAAATTCTTATAGTAATAATTGAAATAATTTTTCATGACTTATAATGGCAAGGCAGATGCGTACTGTTCCCATTTATTTGAATTATGGAGACCGCGGGTTCACTGCAGCCAGCAGCACACTAGCAAGGCATAACCCCTAAGTTAAAATATTTTTAAGTAAGCGTAGGTTATCGAATATTATTAAAACTATGCCCTAGTTGCCCTATTTGACTTTTGAGTTATTATGTCAATATTGGTAGTGTTAATAGAATATTCAATACGGTATTCTTATTTGAGTCATGAAACCAAAGAGTTTACTGCAGCCAGATGTACACTGGCGAGGCATACACTACAAGAAAAATATCCTTTTATGTCGGGTAAAATCTGTTATATATAGCATTTTATGACAGTTTTTTTGTATGCTCAGCCGTGATGAAAACGGGTGTTATAAATGTATAGAATAAACGTTATGAATAGATATACCTTATCTGACATTTTCTTTTTAGAATCGATATATGTAGTTGAGGTATATATAAAAAACATTTGTATACCGACATTAAAGATAGGATTATATATAACAATCAAATATGCCACCGAGATTAAAGTCCCATTATGTTTAAAAAAACGTGATAACTAACATATATTCATAACATTTTGTAAATGATTTTAGCAATGAAAGAAATCATAAAACATCATGTATATGACATATATACATACCGATTTTAGCCATATAATAATCTGTGAAAACTTATAAACCAATACGTTATAAAAGCAACGACCAACATGACTATCCAGAACATCCAAAATTTCCAGAATGACATAATTATTGCATCTGAAACATTTCATTCATATTTTCCAGTTCCAAATACCGTACCATCTTGATTACATTCCAAATATCCCATCTTAATTACATATATCTCTCTCTTTTTTAGCCTTTGCTTAACATATCGTCATCTTAACTATACATTTCAAAAACAATTCCCTTTCCAGCTTTTGCTTAACCAACATATCACAAAATTTCAAAATAAACATATGATCTTCTTTCCTTTTTAGCGCACCAGACCTCAAAATATTTCTTCTGATTCACCAACACTAAGGACTCCTTCAAAAGGCGGTCGACAAGAGCAACTTGAGAATCCACGATTCTACAACCAACAAATAAAAAAAGGTATAAATAAGATACTTCAAAGTTGAAATCAGATGAATCTTATTCGTGACCAAACTGTATTGGCTAAAGCCCAAAAAATTCCAGTTATCCCACGAAAAAGAAACCAAAGTGAAACCATCTGCAGGTGCACAATCAGACAGCAGCAATTATATGCACAAATTAATAAAATGAAGATAACTAGAACATAATCCAGCAGTTGTATGCTGCAGCAGCAGCAGTTATATCCACAAATTAATAATGTGTCATGTCCAAAATATAGGAGGAGAAACTTCCTCATAATCCAGGACTGAATTTGACTACTTAAACTTTCTAAATTATAATTCTCTCAAGATTGGAGCATGTGAAACATAAGCAGCAGTATGTAGTAAGAGCACAAACCAAGTACTGGCTACTACTTATCGATGTCCACTACTCCATACTCAATTTCAAAAGGAAATTTTTTTAAGCCAATGCACTAAAGCTAATCATGCATACAGTCTCCAGAAAAAAAAAAGTTAGAACGTAGAAATCCAAATTATAACCCGACCAATATCTAGCTGTCACCAAAATCATATTGGTTCTTAACCCCTATATAAGGCAGTATACACTACATTTTTCCTCCTAAAGATAACTGGAGGTTTTTGTATGAAGACAGATAAACAAGTGAGGTTGGTACCGCTAATGTTTAATCATGCCTAAAGTTCCACTCTGCCTGGAAAGGCTTCAGTTTCATAATAACAATCCTATCCTGTACAATGTCACAACATAAGGGACTCTTCGGCAACAACATAAATTGTCCAATAATGAAGTTATGACAGCAATTTTTTTCAGTTAAGCAATTCAATCTGCAAAAGTGTTTTTGTCTTGGCCCTCTTGGGAGTAGAATAGCTTAGTTAAATTTAATATTGGATGGAAATAGAGAATATGAACCATATGGATGGTAATGATAGTGGTTAAGGCGTAAGATTTGGTCCTGACTAATAGAAGACCCAGAAGTCAAATATACGTCTTCCAAACCCAAAAAATAATCTGCAAGAATGGGCAGGACAGGATTTACAGTGAGCTAAGGAGTGTGGACCATAATTAAATGCTGGGACAGGAAATAAAATCTATTTTTTATCCACGATTTAGGAGGCTCAGATCGACAAAAGAAAGAAAGAATTGATAAGAGGCTCAGATCGACAAATGTCTCCAGGAACATGCCGCGCCATCACAAGATGGTAGAGATTCACTCAATAAGAATTCTCATTGTTGTCATTATCCCATTTTATAGATATTTTAATAAAAAAAGAATGAAATAAAGAAAGGTTCCATCAGAATGTGGATTTTAAAATCACGTACATGTAACCAAACTGGCTGCAGCTTAGCAACCACGCTAGCGAAAGACAGGAAAAAAATGCCAAAAACTAAGTACAACTTAAATAGAAATTAACAATCAGCAAGAATCATCATCGCCTCTTTTAAAAATAGATAGCACATATCAAAATCTCACTAAGAGGAAGGATTAAGTCACGAAGGGACAGGAGGATTAGCAATATACAAGAATCATCATCGCCTCTTTTAAAAACAGGATTAAGACATTAAGAGAAAGGATTAAGTCATTAAGAGAAAGGATTAAGTCACTAAGAGAAAGCCAAAAACCCAATTAATAAGTACAACTTAAATTGAAATTAGCAATCTGCAAGAATCATCATCTCCTTGGAATCCATCTACAAGTAAGAAGTACTTCAACTCTCATGTAGTCATATGAGAGGCAATGAATTTGATGAGTTCGCACCGGACTTCATCTATTTCCTCCCTTGTGTATGTTGGTTTTTCAGCCAACTGTTGTAACTGAACGGTTAAAAAAAAAATGGTTACATTTCTATAATTTCAAAATAGTAATTAAGGATTAAATTCATATACAATTTACCTTTCTCTCGAATGGCACAGAATAGTCCTCCATAAGTTCTTTAAAGAACTTGAGAACAAAATACCCATATTCAAAAACCCCTGGTTGCTTTGAGCACTGCATAAATATATTATTTAGTAGCAACAAAATATCACATCGATGATTATATAGCTATTAAGTCCTATATCATTTTGATTACCTTGGGAGTATTCCATGTTGGCTTCATCATTGTTCTTTTCCCACCAATATAAGATGTTCTTAGCCTACTAGTAGAAAATAAGCTTCTATGAATATCAGAATATGCAGATAATAAAAAATGAATTGAGAATAAAGATGTCACTCACGTAAATATGTGCAACTTGATATTTCCTCTAGGCTTGAAATTCAGCGAGTCCAACCAATGAACAACAAAGGTAGAAAGGTCGATCACAATCAAAACCTAGTGCATCATGTAATTGAATGGAATCAAACATAGTTGAATAATAAAGTAAAATACTAATAGTGACAAGTCTTCTTACTTCTTAAAATTGAAGTAATCAAACATAGTTGGTTCCGATTTGTAGTTTGGAGTCTCTCTCTAATCAAATTAGATATTTCATTCCCTGATGCTTTACTAATGGCAAAAGGAGTGAATAATATCACAACTTCCCGAGAGCTTATAAACTTGTCATATAAAAACCTAAAGCAAAATAAAGAAAATAGTACATAAATATGGTGTCAAACTTTATTAACTAAATACACATAATATGAAATTTTTCACTTTATGTATGCTGTAATACAGTTGCCATCTAGCCAACTCATCGAACATAATTCCATCAAAGCCTTTTTGGAAAGAAAACAAAATATTTCAACTTCGAACATCCCTTTCTCTAATGGGATTTTGACGTTATTGATGTCATCCATCGTTTCTACCACCATGTCTTTGAACGTATCAATTATACTAAAATCATCGGCATCATTCCATGTAACATCTTCAACTTGCATTATGTTCTTTTCCTGTTTTGCATATTTAAATTGTTAAGACAATATTCCATAAAAATAAATGAAGCACGCATATTCAATAATATTACCTCTATACCACTAATAACAAACTCTTTGGGCCATGCTACGAGAGACCCAATTGCATCTTTAACATTTTCCATCTCCCCGTAAACGGGCACGGGGAGGCTTGCATTAGGAGAAAGGGATTTCGTGATTGAAACCCTTAAATTATGTTCTCCAAAATGTACATTATGAATTTTCTCACTTGGTCCAACTTTTTCAAAGACCACCCCTTCGGCAACAATATTATCTTTTGTGCCAAAGGCTAGCTTGCATTCCTTTCCTTAAACAAAATAAACTTGTAGTTATCGTGGATATTAATAAATGTTATATAGGCGGTTGAGGGCAACTAAATTATTTAATATATGCTTATTGTGCCAATGTGCAATGCAGGGCGTGATACATGTTTCTTCCTTAACGGACTTGATACATGTTTCTTCCTTAACGGACTTGCTACATGTTTCTTCCTTAACAGACTGCTTTGTTTCAACTATGTATAGAAGATAGAAGATAGAAAGCATATTAGAATAAGCATATAATGATTAAATCTAATTTGTAATAAGCATTACCTTAGAACTAGGTGACAGACTCTTAACTCCATCTGACCCTTGTTCACTCCTCGGAGACTTCCTATAATTCATGTTGGAACTTGCTATGGTATTGGAAGCAACCTTCTCAGATAGTTGTGAACCACCCTTGGCTTGAATTTCTTTCAACATCGCCTCTAATTCTTGGTTTCTTTTTTTTCCACTTCCAACTGGGACTTAAGTAATTCATTTTGTCTTTTAATTCCTCGTTTTGGAACCTTGAAATATGTCGTCGGGGTCGGTCCTAACCCCAAACCTCGAATATGCCCCGTATGTTTAGCAGTGCCTAAAGCCAAGGTCAAAATATCGAACGTTCCTTCAGTCTACAAAGTCCCTTCTCATTTCTGTTTGATGTATGCCCCACATGTTTGATGTATGCCTCCTTTAAAATTTACAAAATTTTGTATATTGTACAAGCCAGATATCCTTTCACACAACAACCGGACAAATTGCCATATGCAGAAAAATCGTTAACTATCCATAACAATTCACTTCTCAATGTAAAATGTTCTTGTCGATATGCATCATAAGTCTCAAATCCATCCTTCCATAACAACTGCAGATCATCAATCAATGGTGCTAAATAAACATCTATATCATTTCTAGGTTGTTAGGGGCATGAAATCAACAATGTCAAAATTGTGAACTTTCTTTTCATGCACAACCAAGGTGGCAAATTATAAGTATTTAGCATTACAGGAAAACAACTATATCTGCTGTTGAGTGAACTAAATGGATTAATTCCATCGGCTGAAGGAGAGAGTCGAAGGTTTCTTGCTTCTGCTGCAAACTCTGGCCATTTATCATCAATTGTCTTCCATGCCGGTGAATCTACAGGATGACGCAATTGGCCATCATCTTCCCTTCTATCTGCATGCCATGTCAAATTCTTTGTTGTTTGTACCGATCGAAACCACCTTTTAAAGCATGGAATGGATGAAAAGTACCATAGTACTTTAGTTGGGATGCCTTTGTTTTGCTCTTCCTTCTTTGTTCAGACATATTTTTTTTTACCTTATATCTCGACGTTCCACACATAGGACATGAGGTTGCATTTTATACTCCTTTATGTAGAGTATGCAATCATTAGGGCATACATGTATTCTCTTGTATCCCGTTCCAAATGTTGAGAAACATCGCTTAGCCACCCTAGTAGTTGCGGGCAATTTATTCCCTCCCGTAAGCATATCGCTGAACAAAGTCAACACATCTGAATAGCTTTTATCACTCCAGCCACTCTTGGCCTTGATACTAAAGAGGTTCACAATCGCTAAAAGCTTCGTATACTTTTTACAACCAATATACAAAGGTTTCTTAGCATCATCAAGCAATGCATGAAAGTTCACTTCATCATCTCCTGCAGCATCCTTCTCTTTTAATGCATCGAACATCTCTATTGTATCTGCTACATCATTTAGAGTGTCCATGTCATCATAAATAGGCGCATGTGTATCCTCATATGATGGCATTTTATTAGGAGCAACTTCCCCATTCCATATCCATATAGTATTCCTTGGATCGATACCAATTGTCATCAAATAAAATTTTTACATCAGCTAATCTCAGTCTATAAAGATTCTCACAGTCATTAAATGGGCACCGAAAGAAATCAAGATCATCCGCATTAGCTTTAACATACTCTATAAATTCTTCAACCCCTGCTCTATATTCTTCCGATAATAGGTGCTCTATCATCCAAGATTTATCCATCTATATAACAAATTAAGATTTATCATGACTAGCAAGAATGATATTTCAGTATTTAACTAAGATATTTTGCTTATAAACCACTTATCTATATAGATTCAGATTATTTTACATATAGTTAGCCCTATATTTCAGTATATATCTATACAACGTATATATCTATATAGGTGTACATACAACATATACACATTCATGTAAACTATTTCTAAAGGTTAAAACATCTCCCAAGTAGGATATTCCTTATGCTCCTGCTCAAGACTGAAGCCCATTTCAGTCTACAGGTCTGAACCAGGGCCCCCAAGGCTCGAGCTCCCCCAATACATTAATGGCTAACTCAATCTTGAATCTATATCCTAACTTTATATCCCAAAACCCTCACACATTACATACATTTAACTATGTATATACATAACACAGATATTAAAAGGGGCTATATGTCTGTAAGTTACTAGATAAACATATACAAATACCAACTATCCTTGTGTGTCCAAAATGACATATTAACAATGTATATACATAACACATATATTAAAAGGGGCTACACTGCTGCCTATAGCAGATGCCAATGCTATTCGACTCCCCTAAATTACTGAAAGGGATTGGTACCCTCAATTCGAGCCACTGTCATGCCCCAGAACCAGAATACTGGAGAGCGGGGGCAGACATAGCCAGCTACGTATATTGAAATGGATTCCATCTCGCTATACGGTCACGGCTGTCTAGATACATGAGGGTTTACTACAAGCCAACAGTCTCCTATGGTCATGAACAAGCCTAGTGTCTCAATCACAAGCAAGTAAGTAAATGTTAGAAGATGTATGATCATTAAATATACAATAATAAGGCATCCCAAATACTACATATTCAGCTGATCATGAAGCTAGTCGTTACAAAAAGTGAGGACTAGCAAGAGTTTAGTCATACATGATCAACCCTAGGATCTGTCAATCATGTTACAGCCCGTAGGCAGACAGTAGTAAATTGCAATCGAGCTAAACAGGTGCTCGTCGGCTAAACGCCTCAAAAGAATATTTTTATAATAAGTGGGAGATCAAAAATAAACCCACTCGTTGCCAGGGTTCCGTCTAGTGGTCACCATCTGGCTGGAAAAGCGGTAGATCCTCTGGAGCTGCTCCGAAATCTGGCCATACAAAACCAGCTGGGTCAGATCCCAGAAAGAGCAAGTGCCACAAAGGAAGCTTCACTTAGGAACTAAAACCAGCAATCATCACAAGAGTATAAATAAGGTAAAAACTGGAAATAAAGAAAATGCATCAGGATGATATACGACGAGATAACCATGGAACTATTCAGATAACCAGGTTACAACCCGTAAACCAAACAAGGACCGGGGTTGCAACCCTTCGTCTGAACAGAACTTGGAATTCTCACCATTTATCGGTAAAATAAATACAGGCATTTAGGTCATATAGCAATCTGGAGCAGGATCAGGACAAGACTAGACTGGTTAAACTCCATCCAATCATTCACGGCCAAGCAAGAATTACGGCTTGATACTTTAACTAACTAGGGTTATCACATGCCTAATTACTAGCAAAAATGCAGTGAGATTATTCCACAGCCACAAGCCCTGCAGACCATCCAGGTTACCCAGGTCAAAATTAGGGGTTGAATACAGGTGGGTACATCGTCCAGGAAACGCATATACCCTTAGGTAGCTTGAAAGGTGCAACACATGACAGTGTGCTGGAAATGTGCCCTACTCGACGGCAGGCTACAGATCCCAGCGCGCCCAGGTAACAGGATTGCCTGTAGCTGGGAAATCTCTTCATGACTAATGTGTTAATCTAGTTATTAACCTTAGTCCATTTCAATAGGTACTCCTGACCGTGGTACTCAGGAGCTCCCTCCCTAGACATGATGCAAGACAGGACTGGTTTATTTGTACAAGCACAATCGTCCACGGTATCCAGTTAATTATACAAGTCATGTCATGTCAGGTAGCCGTCGCAACAGCTTATCAGATATATCATATCAGGTTTATCATGTCAAGTGTTCTTGTCAGGAGTGCGCCACGACGGGCCACTATCGTGTCTTGTCAGGTTTTCTTGTCAAGAGTGCACCACTACGGGTCACTATCATGTCATGCTCAGGTATCATTTCCAAACATATTAAACAAATGCATGATTATCAAGTTTATGACAAAAGGCGTAAGGATATAAAATGGACGTAAAATATCTAATAAAATATCAATATTTAGGGCTATAGAAGAGCCATGCGGCTAAGGCCTATGCGGCCAGAAATGATCACATGCTGCTGGAAGAGAACAGCCCATGCGGCTGAATGGATATGGGTTCATGCGGCTCGAAATTCGAGTTCATGCGGCTCGAAAAGGTCGGTCTCAAGACAGTGCGGGCGTGCGGCGCATGCGGCTGTAGGAGCTTATACAGTCAGGAATGGAGGGGTCTCATGCGGCTGAAGGGAATCAGGATCTATGCGGCTCGGGATCAGTCAGTCATGCGGCTGAGAGGACTCGGGTACTCATGCGGCAGCGGGAGACTGCAGTCTATGCGGCTCGCGAGTATTGGATTTCATACGGCTCGGGATGGGCGAAGTCCCATGCGGCAACGGAGAGCAATGCCTATGCAGCTGGGAGCAAGGGTGCATATGCGGTTCGGGAAGAAGGGCCCCGGGCGGCCGAACTAAATACTTGCCGCATGAACTTGTCATGCGGTCAAGTCCAGTTGATAGTGCATGCGGTTTCGAAGCTGACTTGCCGTATGAATATTCATGCGGTCAAGTGCTATCATGCGGCTCGGAACTGTGTTTCTTCTCCTAATTTCAGAGAAGAAGAACACCATGAGAGCCAAGTCCTCAAGCTCCATAACTCCATCATCCGGAGCCTAAATCCGAACTTCCATAGGTCAAAATGGGGTAGAACGAAATTCTCTACAACATGGAACCATCAAAACTC
This sequence comes from Iris pallida, assembly GCA_029216955.1. Classification (NCBI taxonomy): domain Eukaryota; kingdom Viridiplantae; phylum Streptophyta; class Magnoliopsida; order Asparagales; family Iridaceae; genus Iris; species Iris pallida. The sequence continues at coordinate 18,011 of JANAVB010000487.1, forward strand.
GAAAATAACAAGATTTAGTAGATCAAAACCCAAAAAATCCAAAAATAATGTAAACTTAGATATACAAGAATCTAGCCATGGAAATTAGAAAAGCCAAGTACTAAAGTGTTTTATAATGTAGTAAAGAAGAGAATAGAGCAATAAATTTAGTGTTCCTCCATGAAGCAAGTTGCACTTGCCTAGACCTCTCTCTCCTCTCTCTGGTAGGTAAGGAAGTAATAGGGAAGAAGAAGATGATTAATGAAGAGAGAGAATAGAGAGAATGGATTAATAAATACAATGGTGGTGGTAGGTAGGGGTTCACATTGGTTCATATTGAACCAAAGAAAACTGAGCCAAGCCGAACCAAGCCAAGAAATAACCAAGCCAAGATGCAAGCTAAACAAGGAATCATGCAATACAGAATAAAATACGTACACGTATTCGAGAAATACGTAATACGGACCACAGGCATTACAACTCTACCCACCTTAAAAGAATTTCGTCCTCGGAATTTAATCAAGAGGCTAGAGGAGCAATGTCAAGCTACATTAATCACATGCAAGCTATAACTAGGCAGACAATCACTCATTCAAGCAAGGAATCGAAGGCATGAGGCATAAGAAAGACATTATACCTCACGAGTCAAACAAGTCGGGATATCGCGATCGGATATCATCCTCATGCTTCCATGTTGACTCTCCCAAAGAGTGATGACCCCAAGCAACCCGGACTAACTTGATAGTCTTGTTCTTGAGGATCTTCTCTCTCCGGTCTAATATAGACACGGGCCTCTCCTCATACGAAAGGTTGGTACCAACAACCAATTCCGAATGATCTAGGATGTGGCTCGGGTCTGGAATATACCGTCGTAATTGGGATACATGGAATACGTCATGTACCTCGCTTAGCGACGGCGGAAGAGCGAGACGATAGGACACATCTCCTACTCGCTCCAGAATATCAAATGGCCCTATATACCTAGGACTAAGCTTTCCCCGCACGTCGAAATGAATGACGCCACGGTTAGGCGAAATCCTCAGGAATACATGGTCGCCGACCGAAAACTTGAGAGGACGCCGATGAGAATCGGCCCAATGGCGCTGGCGATCTTGGACAACTCGAAGATGATCTCTGACCCTCCTGACCACTTCAACTGTCTAGGAAATCATTTCTGGACCGAGCATCTGTCTCTCTCCAACATCATCCCAGGCTAGCGGGGATCGACACTTCCTACCATACAGTGCCCCGAACGGTGCCATCTGGATACTGGCCTGGAAACTGTTGTTGTACGAGAATTCTACCAGGTGAAAGTGATCTTCCCATGAACCACCGAAGTCAAGTGTGCAAGACCGCAACATGTCTTCAAGAGTCTGGATCATGCGTTTCGACTGACCATCTATCTACGGATGATACGCTGAACTGAACTGGAGACGAGTTCCCAAACTCTCCTACAGGCTACGCCAAAAGTGCGACATAAATCTGGAATCTCGGTCCGAGGTGATACTGACTGGCACACCGTGTAATCTGACAATCTGCCTGAGGTACATCTCTGCTAGCTGAGCCGTCGACTGACCAACTCTGAATGGAAGAAAGTGAGCCACTTTCGTGAGCCGATCAACAATAACCCAGATAGCATCTCTACCAGCTTGGGATCTAGGTAATCCAGTCACGAAATCTATGGTCACATGCTCCCACTTCCATTCTGGAATCGGTAAGGGCTGAAGAAGTCCAGCCGGTCTCTGATGTTCAGCTTTAACTTGTTGACAAACCAAACACCGAGAGACAAACCGAGCTATCTTCCGCTTCATGCCATTCCACCAGAAGTGCTGACGGATATCTCGGTACATCTTCGTACTGCCAGGATGGATGGAATACTGCGAACTGTGAGCCTCTGACATGATCTCCTGCCTGATATCTCCACTTGGTACACAAAGATGCTTCCCATGTCGAAGTGTACCGTCCTCATGAATGCATAACTCTGGTCTTCTTCCTGCCTCACACTCTGCCCTGAGTCGCTGAAGCTTGGAATCTGCTGACTGCGCCATCCGAATCCTCTCGACTATAGTGGACTAAACTTGCATACTGGCCATCAATGCCACACTCGAAGGGAGGACAACTTCTATACCCATCTTCTGAAGATCTGCTAACAGCTCTGGTTGCGCTGTTAGGAAATAAACTCCTGCTCTCCTGCTCAATGCATCTGCTACGACGTTGGCCTTCCCAGGATAATACTGCAAGTTGAGATCATAATCCACAAGAAGCTCCAGCCACCTTCTCTGACGCATGTTAAGATCCTTCTGGGTGAAAACATACTTCAGGCTCTTGTGGTCGATAAAAATCTCCACCCTGTCTCCATACAAGTAGTGCCTCCACAACTTAAGTGCAAACACCACTGCTGCCAGCTCCAAGTCATGGGTTGGGTAATTCCTCTCATGATCACGAAGTTGTCGTGACGCATAAGCTATTACCTTCCCATGCTGCATCAGAACACATCCTAAACCTCTGCCTGAAGCATCACAATATACTGAGAATCCTCCGGTCCCATCTGGAAGTGTGAGAATAGGAGCTGTTATCAGGCCTCGCTTCAACTGCACAAAAGAACTCTGATACTCTGCCGTCCAAGCAAACTGTGCATCCTTGCGGGTCAATTGGGTCAATGGCGCTAAAATTCGAGCAAAATCTGAAACAAATCGCCGGTAGTAGCCGGCCAATCCAAAAAAACTACGAACCTCTGCAACTGTGCTGGGCACTGGCCATGACTCAATAGCCATAATCTTCTGGGGATCGACTTCTACTCCTCCTCTGGTGATGATATGACCCAAGTACGAAATGCGAACGAGCCAGAACCCGCATTTACTGAACTTGGCATATAACTGGTGCTCCCTGAGAATCTGAAGAACCACACGGAGATGCTGCTCATGCTCCGCCTCACTCTTGCTGTAGACCAGGATGTCATCTAGGAACACGATCACGAACTGATCCAAATAAGGCATGAAGATACGATTCATGAGGTCCATGAATACTGCCGGCGCATTGGTTGCTCCAAAAGGCATAACAAGGAACTCCCAATGCCCATACCTCGATCTAAAAGCTGTCTTCGGGATGTCCTACTCTCTGACTCTGATCTGATGATAACCTGAGCGCAAATCAATCTTCGAGAATACTGAAGCCCCCTTGAGTTGATCAAACAAGTCATCTATCCTCGGAAGAGGATATCTGTTCTTGATTGTCACCGAATTCAAGGTACGATAATCAACACATAGCCTGGACGTACCATCCTTCTTTTTCACAAGAAGCATCGGGGCTCCCCAAGGCGATCCACTAGTACGAATGAATCCCTTGGTTCTGAGTTCCTCAATCATCTTGTACAATATCTCCAATTCTGAAGGTGCCATCCTGTAGACTCTCTCTGACACTGGGGCTGTCCCGGGAATCAAGTCTATGGTGAACCCGATCTCCCACTCCGGAGGCATACCTGGAAGCTCTTCTGGGAAAACATTCGGGAACTCATCTACTATCCTGGGTAACTGAACTGCTGCTACTGCCATCCGCAATACTGGAGGAGAAGGCTCAACTGTGCCTCGGGAAAAGGAAAACTCTGGCTCGCCTGGAATGCTAAAAACAACCCTGCCGATATGGCAGTCTATTCTAGCATACTGGTTCCTCAACCAATCCATCCCTAGGACCACATCATAATCGGCCATCGGGAACTCTATCAATCTAACGGGGAATTCTCTACCGCTAACTACGATCCGACACGAGGAAAACACTCTATCTACTCCCACAAGTCCGTTACCAGTAAGTATATTGAGCCTTACTGATAATGACTCGGGCTCCAATCCTACCCGTGTCGCGAATCGTACAGACATAAAAGAATGCGATGCACCAGAATCAAATAAAGCTGAAGCTGGAAATGAGTTGACGAGAATAGTACCTGCCACTACCTCTCCTGGTGCCAATCCTTCCTCTGCGGTCATCACCATAGCCTGACCATGCCCTCGGGGTGCTGGTCCCCTCTGCTGAAATCCTCGCTGCCTGCTCTGACTCAAGGCTTGGGCTTGTATATGCTGCTGGGGGTTCTGCTGCTGGAACATCTGGGACTGAGGCGGCAAGGGCCTCGGTAATGGGTACTGCTGCTGCTGCTGGACCGGTGCTGGTCCTCTCATCGAAGAGCTAGAAAGGTTGGACGATGATGAACCATCCCTGTTCGGGCAGGATCAAACCCTATGGTTTGCTCTCCACAAACTAGACACAATCCCTGTGCCCTACGATACTCTGCCACTACATGGCCTGGCTTCCCATAATGAGAACATCCCACTGCGGAAGACTGCTTCTGCTTCTGCTGCTGAGGGTACTTCGGGGTGGAATGCTGAACCGACGTCTCTGAGGCCGCCCGCCTCGGAGCTCCAATAGTCAAAGCCCTGGCTGCCGGGGCTGGTGCTGAAGACTGATTCATCTGGCCGTGAGATCTCTTCCGACCTCCGACCCTATCCACAATCCTCTGGGAGGTATACTCATGCCTCCGGGCTGCTCTCAAGACTGCATCAAAAGTCTGATGCTCAAACTGCTCGACTGCCAACAAGATCTCCAAGTGAAGCCCCTGCTGGAACCGCTGGGCTCTATCATACTCGGTTGCCACCAAGGTGGGAGCAAACCGACTGAGTTTCGAAAACTCAGCCGCATATCCATCGACCGTCCTGCCTCCTTGCTTCAGATTTGTGAACCTCGTCTGCAGATCGTACCGAGCCACGGTATCGAAATACTTGGTCTGGAATCTCTCTCTGAACACCGCCCAAGCAATAGGTGCTGCTAATCCAACGGCCTGAGCTGCCCACCAGCTGCGGGCAAGATCTAACAACTGCAGGCGCACAACTGCCACCTTCTCGTTCTCCGGGGTCCTGGCTGCCTCGAGAATCACTTCTGTATCCTGAAGCCATGCATCTGCTGCGATAGCATCTTCACTACCGTCGAAGAATGGAGGGTTCAGGCGCTTGAAGCTGTTGGCCGCGCAGTTACCCTGATGACCTCCTCTGGTCAGAGCATCCGCCACTGCCTGTTGCAAGGCATCTCCACGACGATCTTGAGAAGCTATCAAAGTCCTGACGAGTCCTACTAATATGCCATCATCAGGTTCGGCAGGCTGGACTGGCTGGACTGGTGGCTCCCTATCAGAAGGCATGACTCTGGAGGCTACTCCGGAATGCTGGGCTTGATCCCCAGGTTGCTGCTGGTCCGCGGGAGGTGCTCCGCCTTGCTGGTCGGTAGGACCACGAATAATGCCGCTGAAGAAGACGACATAGGGAACAATAAGGAAGGACCAGGACAGATCAACGATACAAGCATATGATCAGGACAAGAATCCAGGGATTCAGAAGATACGAGCAGAGATCAAGGACGAATACTGATTGAGATATCTATTCGGTAAACCCTCACATATCTTGATTTACAAGACCTGCATGGGCCACCACTTAAACCATGTCACGCCCCAGAACCAGAATACTGGAGAGCGGGGGCAGACATAGCCAGCTACGTATATTGAAATGGATTCTATCTCGCTATACGGTCACGGCTGTCTAGATACATGAGGGTTTACTACAAGCCAACAGTCTCCTATGGTCATGAACAAGCCTAGTATCTCAATCACAAGCAAGTAAGTAAATGTTACAAGATGTATGATCATTAAATATACAATAATAAGGCGTCCCAAATATTACATATTCAGCTGATCATGAAGCTAGTCGTTACAAAAAGTGAGGACTAGCAAGAGTTTAGTCATACATGATCAACCCTAGGATCTGTCAATCATGTTACAGCCCGTAGGCAGACAGTAGTAAAGTACAATCGAGCTAAACAGGTGCTCGTCGGCTAAACGCCTCAAAAGAATATTTTTACAATAAGTGGGAGATCAAAAATAAACCCACTCGTTGCCAGGATTTCGTCTAGTGGTCACCATCTGGCTGGAAAAGCGGTGGATCCTCTGGAGCTGCTCCGAAATCTGGCCATACAAAACCAGCTGGGTCAGATCCCAGAAAGAGTAAGTGCCACAAAGGAAGCTTCACTTAGGAACTAAAACCAGCAATCATCATAAGAGTATAAATAAGATAAAAACTGGAAATAAAGAAAATGCATCAGGATGATATACGACGAGATAACCATGGAACTATTCATATAACCAGGTTACAACCCGTAAACCAAACAAGGACCGGGGTTGCAACCCTTCGTCTGAACAGAACTTGGAATTTTTACCATTTATCGGTAAAATAAATACAGGCATTCAGGTCATATAGCAATCTGGAGCAGGATCAGGACAAGACTAGACTGGTTAAACTCCATCCAATCATTCACGGCCAAGCAAGAATTACGGCTTGATACTTTAACTAACTAGGGTTATCACAGGCCTAATTACTAGCAAAAATGTAGTGAGATTATTCCACAGCCACAAGCCCTGCAGACCATCCAGGTTACCCAGGTCGAAATTAGGGATTGAATACAGGTGGGTACATCGTCCAGGAAATGCATGTACCCTTAGGTAGCTTGAAAGGTACAACACATGACAGTGTGCTGGAAATGTGCCCTATTCGACGGCAGGCTACAGATCCCAGGCGCGTCCAGGTAACGGGATTGCCTATAGCTGGGAAATCTCTTCATGACTAATGTGTTAATCTAGTTATTAACCTTAGTCCATTTCAATAGGTACTCCTGACCGTGGTACTCAAGAGCTCCCTTCCTAGACATGATGCAAGACAGGACTGGTTTATTTGTACAAGCACAATCGTCCACGGTGTCCAGGTAATTATACAAGTCATGTCATGTCAGGTAGCCGTCGCAGCAGCTTATCAGATATATCATGTCAGGTTTATCATGTCAAGTGTTCTTGTCAGGAGTGCGCCACAACGGACCACTATCGTGTCATGTCAGGTTTTCTTGTCAAGAGTGCACCACTACGGGTCACTATCGTATCATGCTCAGGTATCATTTCCAAACATATTAAACAAATCCATGATTATCAAGTTCATGACAAAAGGCGTAAAGATATAAAATGGACGTAAAATATCTAATAAAATATTAATATTCAGGGCTATAGAAGAGCCATGCGGCTAAGGCCTATGCAGTCAGGAATGATCACATGCGGCTGGAAGAGAACAGCCCATGCGGCTGAATAGATATGGGTTCATGCGGCCCAAAATCCGAGTTCATACGGCTCGGAAAGGTCGGTGTCAAGACAGTGCGGGCGTGCGGCGCATGCGGCTGTAGGAGCTTATGCAGTCAGGAATGGAGGGGTCTCATGCGGCTGAGGGGAATCAGGATCTATGCGGCTCGGGATCAGTCAGTCATGCGGCTGAGAGGACTCGGGTCCTCATGCGGCAGCGGGAGACTGCGGTCTATGCGGCTCGCGAGTATTGGAGTTCATACGGCTCGGGATGGGCGAAGTCCCATGCGGCAGCGGGGAGCAACGCCTATGCGGCTGGGAGCAAGGGTGCATATGCGGTTCGGGAAGAAGGGCCCCGGGCGGCCGAACTAAATACTTGCCGCATGAACTTGTCATGCGGTCAAGTCCAGTTGATAGTGCATGCAATTTCGAAGCTGACTTGCCGCATGAATATTCATGCGGTCAAGTGCTATCATGCGGCTCGGAACTGTGCTTCTTCTCCAAATTTCAGAGAAGAAGAACACCATGAGAGCCAAGTCCTCAAGCTCCATAACTCCATCATCCGGAGCCTAAATCCGAACTTCTATAGGTCAAAAATAGGGTAGAACGAAATTCTCTACAATATGGAACCATCAAAACTCAAAAATAACAAGATTTAGTATATCAAAACCCAAGAAATCCGAAAATAATGCAAACTTAGATCTACAAGAATCTAGCCATGAAAATTAGAAAAGCCAAGTACTATAGTGTTTTATAATGTAGTAAAGAAGAGAATGGAGCAATAAAATCAGAGTTCCTCCATGAAGCAAGTTGCACTTGCCTAGACCTCTCTCTCCTCTCTCTGGTAGGTAAGGAAGTAATGGGGAAGAAGAAGATGATTAATGAAGAGAGAAAATAGAGAGAATGGATTAATAAATACAATGGTGGTGGTAGGTAGGGGTTCACATTGGTTCATATTGAACCAAAGAAAACCGAGCCAAGCCGAACCAAGCCAAGAAATAACCAAGCCAAGATGCAAGCTAAACAAAGAATCATGCAATACAGAATAAAATACGTACACGTATTCCAGAAATACGTAATACGGACCACAGGCATTACAGCCACCTATTTAGCATGAACCAACCCGATACCAGTGCCTCATAAAAATTAACAAGTAGGGATTTTCATAAACGGTCGATTCAAAAATACCACAAAACCGATGAAAACACCGTAACCAAGCAGACCCTAAGTGTGACCAATTCTACTGCGCAACGGAAGTAGACAACCAAGAATGTACAGACCACGATGAACAGAGTCAATCATAGAATTGAGCCTCAAAAATTACGCATTTGTATAAATATCAAATGTATGTCATTGAAAGTATGCATGCAAATTTGTTAATTTATTATCTAACACATAACAACGTACGAAGAGAAGAATCCAAATTTATTATACGAAGAGAACTTCATCGAGCAAGTTATACATAAATTCATCAAATAAAACATAGAAATTAGATGAACTTTTTCTTCAATACCTTCAATGCCTTCAACTGAAGGAGATTTGCTCACTTTCTGGAGATTGTTTCCAGTTTCTGTACAACACTAATTAAAAAAACAATTAGAACCCTAACCATAAACTTGTCGAATAAAACAAATTAGGACACAAATTAGGAAAAAACAGAAAATAGTACAAAAATCCTAACGCTAACCCTAACCCAAACAGAAATTAGGAAAAAAATCATATAGTTTCTCTATAGGACTAAAAATAGGGCAAACAATGACAGAAAATAGGACAAAAATCCAAACCCTAACCCTAACCCAAACAGAAATTAGGAAAAAAATCATATGGTTTCTCTATGGGGAAAAAAATTAGAACCCTAACCGTAACATAATCCTAAACTTACAGAAATTAGGAAAAAACTTAGAACCCTAACCTAACGTAACCCTAAACTACATACCTTGTCGTCGTCGGAAGATACTCAACGGTTCGAGGGTTTGGTAGGTGGAGGGAGACGTGGAGAAGGAGAGGGTGAGAGTGAGGAAGTGGCGAAGGGAGATGCGAGAGTGGAGACTCGAGAAAGTTAGAGGAGAGATCGAGAGTGTGTTTTAGAGGAGAGGGTTTTAGAGGAGAGATCGAGCAAGTTAGAGGAGAGAAACTTTTCTCTCTGAAAGAATAGAGGAGGAGAGAGAAGACAGAAGAGTAGAGGAGAGGGTTTTAGAGCGGGGCACGCGGGAATCAAAAGTTAGAGCGGGGGTTCGAGCGGCCAAAAATGAACTTTTTATTATCTTTTATAAGGGCTACTTCAAAAATCGTTACATATGCTCTAATTTTACATAACGTTAGCGCCATAAAATGTTATGATAGGCCAAAATCTCTTCAAACCCGTCATATTATGTGCTGTTGTAGAAATTATGTAACATTTATAGACCGACCGTTGTAATAAATTCTTTTCAAACGTCATAATAGGTTCTTTTTCTTATAGTGATAAATTCTTGGTAAAATGACTTCGGGTATGCTTACATTTTTTCGAATACTATAGAGGCTATATCTTTTATTGGCATATGATAATTAGTTTTCTAAATTGATTTTGTGCCTTATTTCTTGTTACCATTTTCTCAATAAACTGGTAGTTCTTCCTTTCTTTCTTATTTTTTTATTTTTGAATCATCATCTTTTAAACCTATTTCGATTTTCTTCCACTAGATTCCTAAACGTATCTAGATTTTGATTCTAAAATTATACCTAAATAATTTTAGTTAAATAGTTAATCGTATCGAAACAATTTTGATTTAATCATCCTTAAACGATTTTTAATTACGACTAGACTATTTTGATTATGCCAATTCGTATCTTTTACTAGATTTTAATTCTATCCGCTGATCAATTTAGATCATTGATCGTATCATTTTTTGATAATATTCTTAGTCGTGCCTAGTCGTATCCTTTAAAATTTTGAGGATGAAATTTTTCTAAGGTGGGTAGATTTGTAAACCCACTTCCCAAATTTTTTAAACTATTTTTTATTTTTATTTTATTATGATTAATTTTATGATCATTGAGAGTCATGTCGAAGCTTGTAGGTGAGCTATGACCATCTTAAGGTCATATAACCTATAGATAGCTTATAAATGTATTATTTAGATATTTTATATTTTTCTATAAATTTTGATATTTTTAGATATATATTTATTAAGGTTTACATATTTTAAGCACTTCCAAGATTTTACTATAGGATCAATTGGGGTTATTTTGTGACCTAGCATTTTTATTAGTTTCTAGAGGGTTAGAATTAATTTCTATAATTTTTTGGAATTTTTCAGGAATTTTTAGGATTTTATTTGGATTTATTTGGCTCTAAAATGATTTTTAAACCAATTTTCTAAACTAATTACCTAGTCATACCTACCCAGTCAGCCGTCGGGCCCACCAGTTAGCTACTTGGGCCGAGCGGGAGGGCCCAGCTGTCAGCTGCACAGCAGCTGACTAGGCATTTCTTATTGAGATGGCTTTATTAACCGACTCAGCTCAAGCCGCATCGCCATCTGACCGTTCAACCTTTAGAGCAGAACCGTCAGATGGACGACACGTGACCTAGCCATAGCGAGCGGCTCACCACCTCCCAAGCCATGGCTCTCTTTCTCTCTCTCTCTCTCTCTATATATATATATATATAGAAAACCCTAGTTATTCTTTGGTCGTTTTTGAAAGAATTGATCTTGGTGATTCCCCGAATTCCCGGAGCGATTGGGGACAGCCCCGACCTCATTTTTGTATACCATTTTTTTCTTGGAATCATCTCGAGGTCAGATTTTAGAATATATATTTTATTTTTTGAGATTTTTCTTGTGAATTTCTAGAGAATTATTTGAGTGTTGGTTGTCCAAAACTCGACATGTCGTACGGTTTTTGAGATTTCGGGAGATCTCGAACTCTGATTTGCGATACGTTAGAAGTTTTGGAAAGCTGACAGGACGATCTTCAACATATAACTTTTTCATAATTTTAGAAATTCATTTACTATTTTATTTATTACGTTGAACTCGGATTTGAACGGTAAATCATCGATTTGGTCACGGTTAGTCATAACGGCGATAACTATTGAACAAAGCATAATTTTGTGGCACAGTCAATTTTGATGCACTCGTGGCACTGAAATCTACCAAGATATACTTTCAAAATCTCAAGTTCATAATTTTTGACTAGTTAGTGAATGGTACGTCTCGATTTGCATGCCATGGTTTCCAAAATTGGAAACATGACTTTATATGACCAAAATTCCCTAGTTGAATTATATTTCAGATTATTATTAGATTAAATTAGATTTTTAAGTGATTTATTTCAATATTAAATAATATTAGTATTACTTTTTGTTGTTAAGTATAGCATATTGACCTTAAAATATTATTATAATATTTTTCTACCTATATTATTGTTTTGACCTAAATTTAATTTTTCTCTAGTTCCAAAATGTTATTTAAAATATTTTGACTAATAGTTTTCAAATATCAAAATGTATTTTCTAAAATAGTTATATTTATTTATTTATACAAAATTATCTTCGATTTTTATCTTGATCGTGACTAGTCATGCGTTCCTATTTCTTGTTATTCTGACTACTTCATATCGACCATAGGCTAGTCGAACTGTCCCGGACCCAATGGCAAGGTTCGTTCCATCATTAGAGATCGTCATGCGTAGTTATGACATCTACGACTATTATGTGCCAACATGATCAAGTCATAAATCAACTGCAACTTAACTCGAGACAAGTACACTATTGCTTTTATGCTTATTACATTATAATGATATCTTTTATTGTGTTTTCATTGATATCTAGTTGAGACGTGATTGTGACACGATGGGCTTGATTGTATCAATGAATCGTTTATTGACTATTTAGTGAGTCAGAAGGAAAAATGCTAAGTAGGTATGTAAACAAACCCCAATAAATGATAACATGGATAGCTAAGTCATACACCTCACGTATGGGATAGCCGTACCAAAAATATGGATAGTCATCGTATAATGTGCCATATTAGCCCAGTCGTTCACATATCGAAAGGTATTTCAAATGCATACTGTCTATTAGTCTTCAATGTTCATGATTCAGTCGTCTTGTTAATACATATTCTTTTGCTAGTAGGTTCTTGTGCTTATTTATCATTTTTAGTTCATATACATGTTTCTTTATTCTCTACTGCATCTCTATTGTCTAGCTTATTTTGTATTAAGTTACATTATTGCAGTAGGGCTGTACTTTGCTCCTTTTCTGACTAGATCGTTGTAGGTGACTTGGCATACTTTTTTACTTTTATGCTAAGGACCCTATAAGGAAGATAGAGATCTTGGAGCACGACCTTATATTCTAGAGAGATTATTTAGTTTCTTTTATTTAAATATTTAGCAGATTTTTTCCCCAAAAATTATTTATATTGTAATATTGGATTTGCAAATATGAGCACCCTGAATTTCGGGTTAATTTTTTTTATTTTTATTTTATTTTCTGATTGATTTAGTTTCAATAAATAATTTATTCTGTTATTTTTCCTTAAGTGTACTTTTCCGTGCCAATGATATTTGGAGTGTCAGGAATGTTCAACTCTGGAAATCTTCTTCACGAGTTTTAGAGTGGACATAATTACCTTTATGATGGTATATAGTGTCCCACTCAGACTTGTTCCCATGTTTTCTTTTTGCTTCGCAGAACTTCTGGTCGAATTAGACCATTTGATCATTAATTGATTTTCCCACTCTTTTCCTTGATCATTATTAGCACATTACCGTGACTTTTAATTTGGGAGCACAAGACCAATCAGTTTCTTGAAACCAACTTCTCATGCATGATCTACTCGAGATGCTCTTCACCTTTGACCTTCGTGTCCCACTCAGACACGCCATTTTGTGCTCTAATTGCTTCGTATAACTTTCCTGACACGTGACCCGATTTTATTTTACCCTACGGTGTCATATTTATTTTCCAACTTCATTTGTGGGTACCCTGTCGACCAAAACCTGTCAGTCCTAATTATGGACATGGCCCACATTGAGCCTACTATCCGCCTGCCACTTGTGTCCCATTTATTGGAATCCCCATGTGCTACTTATTTACCTATGATCATCAACACCTAATTTTAATTCGATTATTGCATAATGTCTGATTTTGACCCAATCCGGCTCCATCGAGTCCAGCCCAGCTCCATATTACTCTCCATCATAACACCCTCATATTTTCTTGCCCAAAAATATCCAGTACTCTTCTACCTATTTTTTCTATATTTATTGGAAATTTCAGTTGAATTAAATACTATAGAAATAACCTTTTTTCCTACAAATTAAATCCTAGCCATAGAATCTACCCATTGAATCCTACCCATTAAATCCTACATAAAAACTTTTCCCCTCACCCCCTTGGCCATGTGGCCGGCCCTAAAATTTATGGGATCATACTTTTTCTCTCTCTCTTCCTCTCTCACTTGTATTCTTCTCCCCACAAAACACAACAACAGCAACATTAACACCATAGCAGCACACCCTGGCCCGACCACCTCTCCTCCCCGAGCCTCCCCTGGCCGAGCCCCCTGGCCGGCCATCCTCGTCGTCGGCCACCGCCGACCACTCCACAGCCTATCTCCTCCTCCTACTTCCTTCTCTCCTCCTCTTCCACCTTAACCGCGACTACCACCATCAATAACTCAACCGATCACCACCACCCCCTCCGTCCAGTCGCGCTGCCACCCTTGGGCGCGTCACCCCTGGCCTCGCCGGGCCAGGCTCGACAGTGCACCGCCGTGCCTTGTCGGCCAGCCAGGCCGTGCCACCATCAGAGCACAGCAGCAGCTGCTGCATGCGTACAGGCGCACACGCACGCGCGCGTGCGGGCCGCCGTCGTTCACCGCCGTACGGGCCGCCGTGGCCCCCTGGCCATGCGCCCCACCACGGCGAACTCTCCCCTGACGGCCACCGTCCTCCGGGACGTGCCGTCGTGACGATTCGTGCGTTTCGTACAAAGTTCCGTCGTGACGCGCGCGGGATTGATTCAGGAATTACGTTCCGTCGCAGCAACTTTGCACGTGTTTTTCCGGAAATCTGACCGTTGAATCGGCGATTTCTTCGCTCCGTCACAATCTCGGTATATCCACCTTCATCCCTGTCAATTTTCGTCCGTTAATTTTATCGTTTGATACATCAAAACCGGCCACCAAGTTGACCGTTTAAATTGTATTAAATTTGGACAGTTTCGCGGGCCAACTTCGTCAGCTTGTATCTCCTCCATCGCAGCTCCGTTTGGCGTGCTACCAGTTTCGGTACGAAGCTGGTATAACCCTCTTGTTACCCCTCCAGTTTCGTTTTATTGTGAGCTTGTTTGATTGGTTGAATTCGACGCCAAAGTTGGCCGTCCGAATTCGTAATTTCCAAGTTGTAAAATTCTATTTTTGAACACGGGACTCCAGATTTTATTTCTGACACCACCATTAGACTTGTGGTGTCGTTCTAGCATATTTTTATATAAAATTTGTTAGATTTGGAGAACGTGGGCCCTGACATGTTTTTCGGTGCAAAGTGGGTCCCATATTCTGGGTCAACGGGACTTTTTAATGCCGGCTCATCGGAATCCAATTCCAGATATACCGTTGAGTTTGTATCGTCATTCTGGACTCTTTGACATATAATTTGCTAGGTTTTGGTGGACATTGGATCCGGCACGTATTTCGGTGCAAGTCGGATACCAATATCCGGGTCAACAGGTTATTTTGAGATCGGCTCATCGGAATCCAATTCCGGATATACCGTTAAGTTCGTATCGTCATTCTGGACACGTTAACATATAGTTTGCTGAGTTTTGAGAACTTTGCCTCCGGCACGCATTTCCGTGCAAACCGAAATTCCAAGTTCTGGTCAACGGACCAAATTGAGATCGGGTCAACGGAATCCAATTCTGGAGATACCGTTGGATTCGTATCGTCATTCTGGTTTCGTGGACATATAATTTGCTATATTTTATAGACTTGTTTTCTTGCACGTTTTTCGGTGCAAAACGGCTCCGACACGGACACCGTTTTGACCCGAAATTACCTTTTTGCCCTTGTGTCCAAATTGGACCGATAGGTAGGCTATCCTAGCTAATTTGACCATTTTGGACACGTTGGCGATGTTTATTTCATCGTCCGACAATATTTTTTGATAATTTCTCTGAGTTTAACCTTTTATAATTAATTAATAATTAATTCTTATAATGTTTGTATTTCGGGATTAGTACAACCAAACTGAGACCAGTCAATTCCAGTGATCATCTATAATAAGATTATCAACTTTACCGTTGATCATCTCATCTCGATTTGCATGTCGTAAGTTTCGACGTACGAATAACGAAGTACACTTTATATCTTTAATAATTAGACTAGAATTGATCCTGTTGACCAGAGTTGACCAGTTGACCCAAAGTCAACTGTAAGTCAACACTTGACCTAGTTTGACTAGATTGTTGACCGGAGTTGACCTAGAGTCATTTTGACTTAGAAGAACCTAGTATAAGATAGATTGCTTGTAGAGATTTAATTATTACAACTTGAACACCTTGTAACCTGTGTTGCTTTAAATAGGACTCTGTAGCTTCAGTTGGATCCCTATACTTATCAGCTGTTCAGGTTATCAGGCGAGTACATTCTCTGATCATTTCATATCCTGCTTAGAATTATTTTCTGCAGTAGATTACTTTACTTGTACTGTCACGTTGGTCACACGGATTGGTACTATATGGATCCCTTCTTGAGATGTTATCCTTAGGGAGCATCAGGTACTACATGTTCTGTGCGTTTCACTTACATGGCGTATCACCATGCTTCATTGGTTCTTCGATCACTTGTGACATATACTCTTATGATCACAGAGTCTTCCTGGAATCCTTATCCCATTTATGGGTCTACTATGTACCACCCTTCGGGGGCTTATCACCCTTCGGGGGCTTACCACCCTTCGGGGGCTGTTACATAGAATTATAACATAACCTGGTTGGATCCTTGTGTATTGATTGGGGGTACGGGGGAGTAGAAGTGGACATGTGAATAATACACCAGTAGTATAGCATCAGAATCATTCCATAGTGTAGCATCAGAATCATCCCATGCCATTTACATGTCCATGTTGTACTCTGACTCACTAGCCACATGTTAGTTCTTTATTTATAGTAGATATTTCTATTACAGCTCTTTCTCTCTGTTTACATACTGCATTTCTTTCAGTACCTGTATCTTACTTTACTACATGATTATATTTTCTAACCTGCTATGAACTGTTGAGATGTATTGTGCTCGCTCCTGTCCTGACTGGACCTGTTGATAAATTTTACAGATAGCATGGGATTGCCTGCTAGCCTAGAGGAGACACAGTAGAGGTTGTTTAGATAGTTTTTCCATTGTCTGGAGTTGTATTATTTTATGGATTACTGTATTTTTGAGATTTAAGATGTATTTCTGGGTTTGTGTATCTTAGACACTTAGATTTCTCTCTGTTGTACCTCTTTTGGATTTCATGTTTTATCTATCCTTATCATGCTCTACCTTAGATGTGATTGAGTCTGTATCTGCTATGTTACCCCCATTCGGGGAGTATAAATTACTTAGCATTATAATGTTAGATGCTGTGACCTAGGACAATGTTCTACCGCGCCACTACGGCGTAGGCTGGACGTCGTTACGTTCTCGTACCCTAACAGTGGGTGCGGGTCGTGACAGTAAATAAAATAATTATTGTGAATAAGCAATTAGATATATTTTATTATATTTTATTTTGACATTGAGACCTAGACAGCGTACTACCGCAGATGCTGCGACGTAGGCTGGACTTGGCTACGTACTCGTGCCCCAAAAAGCAGGAGCGGGTCATGACAAGTTTTTTTTGGTGGCCCATGCATGTCTATGTTCGTAAAAGATTGTGAACTCGCGGTAGTACCTATATTAGTTGTAGTATTGCGATTCTGCGACTGGGAAGTGCTCATTCATAATTAGGATTGATTTAACTAGGAGTCCTTTATTCAATTCCATTGTTGGGTTGTTAAGGTTGGTATATAGGCTATGTGCTTTGGGTAGATTTATTGAATTCTAAATCCAATTAGATTACTTGAGGAATTTTTCTAGAAGAATGTACTATTGTGTTTCGACACGTTGGTAGGATCAAAGGTGGGTAGACTATTCGCCTGGTAAATTAAGACTTCCTAGGATTCGATTCCTAATTTTGATCATTTGTGCAATCTTATTTTTTTCCTCTAATCATTATCATCCTATCGTGAAGTCTGTATTTAATTCATTGCCCATAGTAATTATTATTTTTCTAAGAGTCAATATTCTATTTGCATCTATGGAGTTTTGACCTAACTTGATTCAGTTATCCATATATTTATTCTGAGTCATTTTTTAAAATTCAAGATGTATATGATTTATATTTCTCTCGTCTTCGATCGTTTTCTTCCTAATCGATTGTTTGATTCTCAAAATTGATACTTTCATTATAGATACTTAAAATTTTCTATCATGATCAATTTGTTTGAATTTCTAGAAGCTCCTTTGAAATTCTTATAGATATAGTTGGAATATTTTTTATGACTTACAATGGCAAGGCAGATGCGCAATGTACCCATTTATTTGAATTAAGGAGACTGCGGTTCATGAAGCCAACACGCACTAGCAAGGCATGGCCCCAAAGTTGAAATATTTTCAAGTAAGCGTATGTTATCGAATATTATTAAAACTATGTCCTAGTTGCCCTATTTGACCTTTGAGTTATTATGTCAATATTGTAGAGTTAATAGAATATTCAATATCGTATTTTTATTTGAGTCATGAAAAAAGAGTTTACTGCAGCCAGATCTACACTGGCGAGACATAATTCTCGGTAAAATGACTTCGGGTATGCTTATATTTTTTCGAATACTATAGAGGCTATATCTTTTATTGGCAAATGACTATTAGTTTTCCAAATTGATTTTGTGCCTTATTTCTTCTTACAATCTTCTTAATAAACTGGTAATTCTTCATTTCTTTCTTATTTTTCTATTTTTGAATCATCATCTTTTAAATCTATTTCAATTTCCTTCCACTAGATTCCTAAACGCATCTAGATTTTGATTCTAAAATCGTACCTAAATAATTTTGGTTAAATAGTTAATCGTATCGAAACGATTTTGATTTAATCATCCTAAAATGATTTTTGATCGCGACTAGACTATTTTGATTATATTTCGATTGCCAATTCGTATCTTTTCCTAGATTTTAATTCTATTCATTGGTCAATTTTGATCATTGATCGTATTTTCTTGATTATATTATTAGTCATGCCTAGTCGTATCCTTTGAAATTTCGAGGATGAAATTTTTCTAAAGTGGGTAGATTTGTAAGCCCGCTTCTTAAATTTTTAACTATTTTTTATTTTTATTTTATTATGATTAATTTTATGATCATTGAGAGTTGTCGAAGCTTGTAGATGAGCATGACCATCTTAAGGTCATATGACATGTAGATAGCTTATATATGTATTATTTAGCTATTTATATTTTTTCTATAATTTTTGGATATTTTTATATATTTATTTAGGAACGTTTATTTATTTTAAGTACTTCTAAGATTTTACTATTAGGTTAATTAGGGTTATTTTGTGACCTAGTATTTTTATTAGGTTCTAGAGGGTTAGAATTAATTTCTATAATTTTTTTGGAATTTTTCAAGAATTTTTAGGATTTTATTTGGATTTATTTGTCTCTAAAATGATTTTTAAACTAATTTTCTAAACTAATACCCAGTCATACCTACCCGGTCAGTCGTCGGGCCCACCTGTCAGCCACTTGGGCCAAGCAGGCGGGCCCCGCTGTAGAAGCATAAAAAAATTTCAGCATTGTAGCTCTATGTGCCCAGCCAGTGAAGCTCTATGCGCCCAGCCAGAGAAGTTCCATGCGCCCGAG
Organism: Iris pallida; assembly: GCA_029216955.1. Classification (NCBI taxonomy): domain Eukaryota; kingdom Viridiplantae; phylum Streptophyta; class Magnoliopsida; order Asparagales; family Iridaceae; genus Iris; species Iris pallida. The sequence continues at coordinate 37,072 of JANAVB010000487.1, forward strand.
ACTAGCTCCCCCAAAAGGAGGGCGCATAGCCTGAGACATGGCTATGCGCCCAAGCCTGACCCAGTCAAAGCCATGATCAAAATGCACCTAAGCATACGGCCACGTCAGTCTCCACGAGCAATCGTGCACCAAAGCATGCGGCCACGTCAGCACCACGATCAACCCACGACTACGCATCCTGCATGCGCCTACATCCTATGCGTCCACATGAAAACCAGCGTGTTTCCTCAAGTGGGCGCATAACATCATTCTAGCTCAAGAATGACTATAAAAGGGCCTCATCCTCTTCAAAACACAGAACGGAGAGCATTTTCAAGAGCCAAATTGCTGCACTTCTTGCCAGTGAGCCGAGAGTTAACAATTTCCTTAGGTTTTCTCCCACTTTTGTAATCGGAGTGTCAACAGTAAAGGAGCAACTGTCGCTCGATCTCCATCATCCCATTCCCCAGAGTTCTTTTTTGTACTCGGGGATCCTCAGCGCAGGATCTCTCAGGCGTACTCGATTTGTGGTACTTCCGCCAATAAGAAAAGACAGCATTTTCTTCTTCTTTTTTGTGTGTATCCAAATAATGGCGACTCTGCTGGGTACTACCTTTTCCTCTGATGAGAAGGTGTGATGCAATCCGATACCGACAAAGTGGGGGCATCCAGAAGATGCTGATCGTAAAGTTCGATCAGCAGGCATTCGAAGAGATGCTCTCGAGGGATGGCTCTACTCCCTCAAAATCAGCGAAGCCAAACAAGTCTCGCAAGACTTGGCTTCCGAAGGCTCGTTGTGCATATCCTGCTAGTGTCATAGCAGATATGTAACTAGAGGACTCCGTCACATGGGCGCATGACTCTGCTACAGAAGTTCTCCAAATAGAGAAGGCTCACATCGTTCCGGGCTCTACTAGCCCAGTGACTTCTTTCCTGCACAACCAACAACAGAGTGTTCGATGCTCGAGACTTGGCAAAGGAAAATACTACGATGACAAGAATCGGGGTGTACGACACTCTAGGCAAACCCGACGAGGCTCACAAACGAAGGAGGCAAAACTGGGAGAAAACAGCGCTGCTCCACCAAGCATGCGTCCAAGGGGATGTTGGGCATAACCCCAACCAGAATGCTTATGTCTTCAACAGACTGGACATCCAGGGTCATGCACCCAAATCTATGCTCCCAGGCTCACTGGATCCATACTATGCGTCCACATCAAGGAGGATCAAACATGCTGTCAAGAAGCATGCGCCCAAGGCGAGTCTCCAAGGCCTATGCGCCCACAACAAAAAAATAGGCCCCAACGCGTATAACACGGGGCTGCCTTCAAGGACATCACAAACTTAGGTAGGGGTTGCCCCTGCACGTGAACTAAGTCTGGATGCGACAACTCTCCTTACGAACCCGCATGCAAAGCTCGACGATGCATGCAACATGGGTTGTAAGGCAAAACTCCCTTCCGCTGACTTGCGTGACATGATAAATCATAAGCGTAAAGCGAGGGAGGACATAACAATTCATAGTGCACATCCGTGCACCAATATTGTTATTAACTGTTGCTGCTCCAAAGCAACAAGAGTGCCTCAGAGAAAGTCTGTGCTTCGACGGCTGCATTTCTCTGACGATAAAAGCCGCTATGTGTCTCATCCAACATGGCTTCATGGGGTCCTCCTTACGGAAGCCCCAATCAAAGACGGTGGACCACGAACCAACTTTCTCTCTCAGTTCCGCAAGAAGAAGAAGAAGAAGTCAACCAACAGATGGCCAGCAAGCTGTCACATCTGAAGGAGTCTATATGGGTACTCGGTCAAAGGCAAGATTCCGTATGGACGACGAAGACTCTCAAGCTGGGGGTAGTATTCCCTCAGAGTCTAAAGCAAATGACCTTCACACTGGAGGTAGCCTTCCAGAGGACGATCCCTTCGAATCTGATGGCGACTATCTACCTCCTCGACCTGAAGAAAAGGACTTGTCCACTCAGAGACAGACAGTATCAGCACCAATTGTACTGTTTCCTCTGTTCATCCTCGTATGTTATCTACATACATGGTGGACGGGGAAAGACTTGAAGAAGTCAGTGATCATACCGCAAACGGCTAGAGGGTCTTGAAAGCATTCACCAAGATCACTGATTAGCTTACCAGTATCATGGCGGTTCAAGCTGCTGGGGCTGTTCCTCCACCTCAACAAAAGGTCTCGACTCACGCTAGTCCAACACATATCAACAACCCTCCTTTACTATAAAAGGAGTATCATTCCGTTGCGACTCCTCTAAATCATACAAATGCTGGGGGTGGTCCTTCGCCAACGACGCCTAAAACCGTTCAGCAGCTGTTTCCCAACACCTGCTCAATCAACATGATACAATTGATTCCCTGGTCGTCCGTATCGAAACCATCTCACACAAAGACGAGCTTCTGATGGGGATATCTCAACCGTATCCTCCTGAGTGGGAGAATATTACTTTCCTTCCTAATTACAAGCCACTGATGCTGAATTCATTTGACGGATTGACTTTTCATCGTCAACACATGACATACTTCAACACTCAAACTCTACACTTGCCCAGACGATCTATCTTGTCGAAGCTATTTTAGTACCTTGCAGGGGGTAGCTTTCGAATAGTTCTGCAGTCTGCCTGACGGATGTATCAATTCATTTAAAGACTTGGAGAGGTTGTTCCTCAACAGGTTTTAGAGTGGCATGCATGTTAGTATGTCCACCCTCATCGAGACCAAACAAAGGAGGACTGATCTGTCATCGCCTTCATCGAACGCTTCAGGCGGCTAGCACTGAAGATGCCCTTTGATATACCAGACTCAGAACTTATGGATACTTGTCGACATAACTTCTTTCCTAAGGTAAAGTTTTGTCTGGGTATACATAAGTATGACACATGGCCCGCTTTCATTGGGGCCGCAGATGCTGCTGAAAACAACGTTCCTAACCTAGAACTACTGGGGTTGAAAATACCCAAATTCGAAGACAAGGGCAAGCATCCTCAAACTATCCCTGTTCGTGGGGTAAAGGAAAAAAGTCCTGAAGGTCGACACATTCAAAGGAGCTTCCAATTCTCAGGGTGCCTCCGACAAGCCTAAGGAGACCTTATCCTTTGACGAAGACGATGTCATTACTATCTTTCACACATTGACGAAGGGTAATAAGCTAACATTGCCTCCACGACGACGTCCTGCAGAGGCAAACCAGCTCAATGATCCCAAGTACTGTCTCTATCATCAGTACGTTTGAGAAAATGCAGTGAATTGTTTCAAGACTGATCCCCCTTGCTTTGTTTACTTTGACTGACCTGACCATCAGAACAAGACTCGCTTGATTTACGAATCCAATATCGACATAGATTCAAGGCATTTTCTTGAATCATGTGATGAGGGGATTCGTACCCCGAATGAATTCTCCAAGGACTGCATCATCCTGAAAAAGAAGATACAATAGCTTATCGACAGCCAAGTGATCAACCTCGAAGCTGAAGACAAGGTCGTATCTTCTAACATGATCTCTCTTCAGTTTGGTGAATTTCCTCCCATAGAAGTCCCAGACGGCGTGGTCTCGATTCCCAAGGCAATAATAAAGTCATCAACCTACCGCCAGCTCGCAACTCTATCTTGGTGCCACTCACGACTGAACGTGGTGAGATCATGTGGGTCTATCCGGACCTTGTACAAGAAGTGACGCAGGGGGTAGTACCTCCCAAAGCAAAAAGGGGCAAGAAATATAAGTCATGCCATATGGTATCCTCTCCCATCTACGAGGTCCTATCTGGCGAGACACGATCGGGAAGGCTTATCTTCGGACATATGATCCCGTACAAGAAGAAGCAGTACCTTCTCAAGCTCATGCTACCCCCACAAGCTCAGAAGTCGGCCTCTAAGCATTCAACTACGGACAAAGTCAAGCAAAAGGAGACGCGGTTTGACAAGTCTCTAAAGGCTCCAGCCCCCGGGGGCATGGATCGGCCCTACAACTTTGACATACTGGCACAGCTAGCCAATACACCTGTCAGGTTGTCTCTGTTCGATCTATTGCGACTCTCCAAAGAACACGGAAGGCCTTAAGTGAGGCATTACTACATGCCGACTCTCATCAAACCGAAGTCAAAGCCCCCGCTGAAGACCCTGTCTCCTGTCCTCACTGCCACAGTACTATGGAAGTGGTGGCCAACATCACCTATTCACAGGAGGACATGCTAATAAAAAATAATCGTCATGATAGACCCCTGTACTATACAGGGTATGTCAGGGCGATTAAGGTGGACCGCATGCACATCGATCCAGGATCCTCCCTCAGCATCATTCCTAGAAGTCTGCTTCAAATTCTAGGAATCCCTCTGCACAAGCTATCTGCAACCAACACAACTATCATGGCTTTCAATGCTGGTCGAAGCCACCCGCTGGGCAAGATCCGTCTCAAGTGCCAGATCGGTGATCTCTGAACGGAGGTTTTCTGCTATGTGATCGATGCCAATGTATCCTATAATATCTTGTTGGGACGTCCATGGATACACGAGAACATGATCGTTCCTTCCACACTTCACCAGTGTTTCAAGTACATTAACAGCGACGGTATCGTGAAGACGGAGTTTGCCGATGTCGATCCTTTTAAGGGCATCGAAGCTTACTACGGAGATTCGTTACTTTACCAATCTCTGCCCCCCAAGGATGACGGCAACGAATCAGACAATAAAGCTGAAGCAAATTCATCCTCCAATGATGGTCCTCTGATCATCCGAGTCAAAGGACGTACTACTCCAAAAAGTACTCCGAAGCCTCTCACAATCTGGATGAAAAAGAAGAACCCTGACAAGCTCAAACCATTGACCATCACTCTTAGCAAGACACCCCAAGAGGAACCTACTGACCCCGTCCTCCCAATTCTGAAGAATTACCCTACGTGGTGAACTCGGCCAAGACTGTGGCTCCTCTTCCAGATGATGATCCTCTCAATGAGTATATCAATACTCATAATAATATACCTTCAGCGAATGATGTTATCCCTGAAGAAGAACTTGCGTATTTACTTAGTAAAGGTTTATCTTGAATTACTCCAATGTCTATCAATCTGTAAACCACTACATAGATACGATATACGCTCTCGAGAACGGCATAAGACCACATCTCTGTATGCCGGTCATGACGCCTCACCGGCGAGAAAAAGTTTACCCAGAAGATATCCACTACTTCATCGTTCCAGCCAGAAAGAGGGATGAAGAACTAATCATCTGCGGTCGTATAATTGGCGACAGAAAATTTGTTCCAGACTCTGCTTCTTCCAAGCACAATACGGAAGATGACTATGACTCTGGGAAAATGTAACTTTTTCGATATAGTTGGCAGGCCAAGAATATTATCCAGAACCTGGGATATGACATCAAAAGCGACCAGGGACTAAATTACGGTCGGGGACGACAGTTGCCAATACGACACGTTGCTCCTTCCGACAAACTTGAGAACTACTATCAACGAAACAGTGTTGGTTTGGGCTATGTCACTCCTTCAGCAACTCCAGAAAGATCAGATGATGAAGCAGATCATTGTTCTCATTCTTCTGACTCCTCCCTCTAGGACTCAGACTCTAGCATTGGTGACATGTTCAAGACAACTCTGTCCGTCAACATGGTTTCCGCTGACCAAATCACAGACGATTGTTAGGGTTATATACTAAAAGCATCACTTTTGTAGTAACCTTATTTCCTTAAATTTTGAATGAGAATCATATGGCAAATGTTTGCATATTGTATTTGTTGCAAGTGTTAATACAAATGTCTGATATTCTATATTGTTGATAATATGGTGTGTGGCGTCACACAGAAGATCATATTATCAGTTCCCTATGGAGTATATAAATAGTTCACAACCTAGATGGACTTGGACAATCTATTAAAAAGGTTGCAGTGTAATCTGGTATTAGTCTATCTTGACTATAGGTTTACACTAGTACACTTTGTGTGTATTGAATAGGACCACTTGAGGTTGTTCTCTTTGTACTGACTACATAAGAGAACAAATACCTCTGTTATTATGGATGCTTGTGCTCTTAATCCGGATATAATAACGGACATGTATATGCAGTGTACATTACTTTGACTCATAAAAGAGTGATATTCATTATGGATCAACAACCTCTATGAATTGGGTAATAATATTGTATGTATGATAGGTTATTAATTATAAATGGAATCTATGTCCCGATACATCGGGTTGATGATGTCCCCTTAAGGAGCTCATAAGGATTGTCATGTAAACCCTGTAGGTGGATTATATCGAACATGACAAATAAAGTTGAGCGGTACTACTTAAGGATAAAAGATGTCGAATCAATATAGTTGTCAGTAACTTAATTTGATCGACGGACATACGATATCTTAACATGGGGAGCCAAACGAGCATATAATAAAAGGAGCCCATAAACATAATTTAGGATTAGGGAGGTAGTGCAACAATAGCTCATTAGTGGACCGAGCTATTGTTAATGGGCCTGGATTGTGTGTTCGGGCTGAACACGGGATATCCAGATCTGTTAGGAGGCCTAACCCTAATTTCTCCTCATGGTCCCTGCCGTAGCCTATATATCCTCTATTCTCTGGCCACCAGATTACAGATCAGAAATCTGAAACTTTTTCTAAATTCGTGATTCACGTAAGGAGAGAAAGAGAGGGCTGCCAAAGAGAAGAAAAGGTTGGAAGATCGTTGTCCATACGACGTCCAACTCGAGGAAGGAATACGTGCAGAAGATCTTGGGGTCGTCCGCTCAAGATTGCCAGAAATTACTTGTCTTCTTTCCGCCGCAGGTATAATTCGTGAACCCTAGTTTCCGCCTATGAAGGATTAGAACACGTATTAGATCTGTTTAACTTTTTATCGATCAATACGCACACCAAAGGAAGGGTCCTGGGAATCCCCAGTTCCATCAATTGGTATCAGAGCCACTTTGGATCTACGTATTGATTGATACGTCCATGTTGTCCAATAAAACCTGTGCTGTGTAATAGTCGGTAGATGTAGATCTGTTCTAACTCGGTTTTGCAGGCATCTTAGATCCAACTATTATGGTCCAATGCATGTTTTTGATTGTGTTGTTTAAACCACGGACATGTCGTGGATATTTTGTTGCTGTGGATGTAATTAAAATCACGAGGGTTGATCGTGCTTATTATTTTAATTTTCAATCTAGATTATGTGTGAACTCTTCGGGAGGCATAGGATTGATGTAATTTTAATTATTTTTGATCAATCGTGATGGCAGTAAATTTTGGATTCAGATAGTTGAGGACGGAGCAGCAAAGATGACCATAATAGTTGGATATTTTCTCTTATTTTTGTCATTTTGCTTTTTCTGATTATGCATGTTTATTATTATGCGGTTATTTTTTTGAAAAACCAAGCCTACATAATAATGGACAACATGGACATAATATCAACTAGTACAAAAACCCTCATTATTAAATAACTAAGTGGGAGAGATATTTATTTAGTATAAATTCTATGGTCTCCATTACTGGTTTGTAGGTGATGTAATTATACTTGCGTGTTGGCTTTAGTGCTTTCCTCCATATCGGATGAGTATAATTATGGATCACAGTACAAACTTCTTAGGGATAATTGTAGAAAGTTACCTAGTATGTGTTCACTTCTTCATTTGAAGGAACTCATTACAAGGTAATGGACTTAGTATTAAGTAATGGTATACACTTAGATACAAATAATGGTATCCTCCCCATCGGAGTCACTACTATTATTTGTATAACCAGAGCAAGACCAGCATATTAATTTTATTTGTCATAAAGTTATGTTGACATGACAGTAAAATTAATAAGAAAAACCTACTTGAACAAAGTTGAATTTGTATACGTCCATACTATCGTGGCATGCTAAATTCATGGTGTTCAAGGTGTTGGTGAATTTCTTATTATTGTTTTGAGGGAATCAATATTTAGTTAATTCAAAAAGTTTTTTTGCCCTACATAATTTTATTTATGTGATTCTCAGGATTTCAAAAAATAGGTTCTTTCAGTCCACTTATGGTGATTCTTAAAGAAAACAAACTTACTGGACCTAATTATATTGACTGGAAACGTAATTTAGACATTGTTCTGACTGCTGAGGAGTACGAATATGTACTTGTTGAGGAATGCCCACCTAAGCCTGATGCTAACTCTGATGAAGAGGTCAAAGAGGCTTATAAGCAGTAAAAAAAGGCAGATGAGATGGCGCGGTGTTACATTCTGGCATCTATGTCAAATGTACTGCAACATCAGCATCAGGCCATGGCCACTGCTTATGACATGATGTATAACCTCAAGTAACTCTTCGGACATCAGAGTAGAGCAGCTAGGCAGTTTGCTATGAAATGTTTGATGAATACAAAAATGGCTGAGGGTACACTAGTAAGGGATCATGTTCTCAAGATGGTGGATCATCTGAATGAGATGGAGATCCTTGGAGCTAAATCGATGGGGAATCCCAGGTCGATATCATTTCAGGACTCTGCCTAAAAGTTTTGATAATTTCTGCCTTAATTACAACATGAACAAAAGGTTGTATAGTTTGACAGAACTTACAAAAGCCACAGGATGCTGAATCTCCTTTAGGCAGAGTGGTCATGTTTTTATTTCTGAAAAGGCTTCTACTTCTAAGCCAAAAGGCGGTAAGAAGAAGAATAACATTCAGAAATAGGCAAACTCAACAAAGAAGGGCATGGGACCTCAAGGCGCGGTGAAAAAGCCAAAGGCAAATGTTTCAAGTGCAAAGGGTCAGGACATTGGAAGACTGATTGTCCACTTCTCAAACAAGGGAACAAAGAAGGTATATCTCATTTACTAGTAGTTAAAACATGTTTAGCGGTGTTATCTACCGTCACCTGGTGTGTAGATACAGGAGCCACTAATCATATCTGTAATACATTGCAGGGGTTCCAGGAAATCAGACGGCTCAGTGATGGAGAGATATGCTTGTTCATAGGTGATGCTACAAAAGTATCGATCGTTGCATTAGGAGATGTTACTTTATCTTTTGGTAGAAATAAGTCTTTGACATTGAGAGATTGTCTTTATGTACCTTCACTTAGAAGGAATTTAGTTTCTGTTTCTATGTTAGTTAAGGATGGATATTCAGTTTATTTTAATGACAATATTGTTATTAGAAAGAATAAACATTTTATCTGTTCTGGTGCATTGGTTGATAATTTTTAAGTCATTAATCCTATTTCGCCCACAATGCAACTTATGAAATGAATAATATGTCATCTAACTTAAATAAGCGAAAAGAACCTTCTTGTATGAACTAAACATATCTTTGGCACTTACGATTGGGGCATATTAACCTAAAAAGGATTCAAAGACTGGTTGAAGATGGACCTTTGAGTTATTGGAAGTGGAGGCACTACCAGTCTATGAATCCTGCTTGGAAGATAAAATGACCAAAAGGCCTTTTACGGCAAAGGGGTATAGGGCCAAAGATGTGTTGGAATTGGTTCATTCTGATTTGTGTGGACCCATGACTATCCAAGCTAAGGTGGTTTTGAATATTTTGTCACATTTATTGACGATTATTGAAGGTATGGATACATTTATTTGATGCGCCGTAAGTCTGAGTGCTTTGAGAAATTTAAAGAGTACAAGGCTGAAACGGAGAAACGTCATAGAAAATATATCAGGTCATTGCGTTCAGATCGTGGTGGCGAGTACCTCTTTGGAGAGTTTAGGGATTATTTATCAGAGGCTGGAATTGTATCCTAATTGACTGCACCTGGAACGCCCTAGCAGAATGGTGTAGCCGAAAGAAGGAATAGAACTCTTATGGAGATGGTTAGATCAATGATGAGTTATTCGGGTTTGCCAGATTCGTTTTGGGGATATATCTTAGAGACTGCAGCTTATATTTTGAACTTGGTTCCTTCTAAGTCAGTACCTCTTACTCCCACAGAGCTGTGGATTGGGCGTAAGCCTAGTCTGAAACATGTTTGTATTTGGGGTAGTCCAGCACATGTGCTGAATGGAAAAGCAGATAAGTTGGAATCTCATACAGAAGTACGCTTGTTTGTAGGCTATCCAAGAGGAACGAAAGGAGGTTTATTTTATATTCCTAAAGATCAGAAGGTCATTGTTAGCACCAATGCCCGATTCTTAGAGGAAGACTATGTGATGAATCATAAACCCACAAGAGAGTTGTTCTAGAAGAACTGAGACGTGAGACACCAAGTACTTCAGTACCAACAGTACAAGAGGATAAACCACAAATAACTGCACAACGTGTCACAAATGTTACACAACAACCGATAGTGCCTCGTCGTAGTAGGAGGGTTGTGATACAACCTGATAGATATATTCTTGGGAGAGTCGTCAGACTTCGTCCCTGAGGAACAATATTATGATCCTTGTACCTACAATGAAGCACTCCAAGATAAAGATGCAGAGTCTTGGCAAAAAGCAATGATATCTGAAATAGAATCTATGGATTCTAAACAGGTCTGGGAGCTTATAGAACCACCCGTTGGTGTAAAAGCCATTGGATGCAAATGGGTCTATAAGAGAAAAAGTGGATCAGACGGTAAAGTTGAAACCTTTAAAGCTCGGCTTGTAGCAAAAGGTTTTACTCAAAGAGAGGGTATCGATTATGAGGAAACCTTTTCTCCTGTAGCCATGCTTAAGTCTATCCGGATTATTTTATCTATTGCAGCTCATCTCGATTATGAGATTTGGCAAATGGATGTCAAGATAGCTTTCTTTAATGGAAGTCTTGAGGAAGACATCTATATGAAGCAACCAGATGGGTTCATTGAAAAGGGCCAGGAGCATCTTGTTTGTAAGCTCAAGAAGTCCATTTATGGACTTAAGCAAGCTTTCAGATCTTGGAACATATGTTTTGATCAGGTGATAAAATCTTATGGATTTGATCAATGTCATGATGAATCATGTGTATACAGAAAGTGTGACAGAAATGTGGTAGTGTTCCTAGTACTTTATGTGGATAACATCTTGCTCATTGGAAACAATGTGAAGGTGTTATCTGATGTAAAGGTATGTTTATCCAAACAGTTTGATATGAAGGACTTGGGAGAAGTAGGTCACATCCTTGGGATCAAAGTTCTACGAGATCGCAAGAAAAGGATGTTGGGTTTATCCCAAGCTTCCTATATCGATACTGTACTAACTCGTTTTAGTATGCAAAATTCTAAGAAAGGTTTCTTACCATTTAGACATGGAATTGCTCTATCAAAGGAGCAGTATCCGAGGACACCTAAAGAGATAGAGAACATGAAGGCAGTTCCTTATGCTTCAGCAGTAGGAAGCTTAATGTATGCCATGCTATGTACGAGACCAGACATCTGCTTTGCCGAAGGCATGGTCAGCAGATATCAGTCTAACCCAGGACAAGAGCACTGGACTACCGTAAAGCATATTTTGAAGTACCTGAAAAGGACTAAAGAGTATATGCTAGTTTACCAGGCAGAAAGTTTAGTTCCCTTGGGGTATACAGACTCAGATTTTTAGTCAGATAGGGCTTCCAAAAATCTACCTCAGGTTATGTGTTTACTTTGGAAGGTGGAGCCATTGTGTGGAGGAGTATCAAGGAAAAATTATTGCTGATTCCACCATGGAAGCCGAGTATGTGGCAGCCTCTGAGGCAGCCAAAGAAGCGGTTTGACTCAGAAACTTTCTGTTGGACTTGGATGTGGTACCTAATTTGCCTAAGTCTATTACACTTTATTGTGATAATAGTGGTGCAGTTGCAAACTCGAAGGAACCACGAGCCCATAAGATAGGCAAACACATTGAGCGCAAGTACCACCTGATACGAGATTTCGTAAAGAAAGAAAAAGTTGTTGTGATCAAGATAGCATCAGCCGACAACCTAGATGATCCATTTACAAAGAGCTTACCAGCTAAGGCTTTTGATAGTCATGTTGAGGGAATGTGAGTCAGATGTGTAGCAGCATGGCTTTAAGTATAAGTGGGAGATTTGTAACAGTATACTAAAAAGCAATGCTTTGAGTATAAGTGGAAGTTTGTTAGGGTTACATACTAAAAGCATCACTTTTGTAGTAACCTTATTTTCTTAAATTTTGAATGAGAATCATATGGGAAATGTTTGCATATTGTATTTGTTGCAAGTGTTAATGCAAATGTCTGATATTCTATATTGATAATATGGTGTGTGGTGTCACACAGAAGATCATATTATCAGTTCCCTATGGAGTATATAATAGTTCACAACCTAGATGGACTTAGACAATCTATTGGAAAGGTTGTAGTATAATCTGGAATTAGTCTATCTTGACAATTTACACTAGTACACTTTGTGTGTATTGAACAGGACCACTTGACGTTGTTCTCTTTGTACTGACTACATAAGAGAACAAACACCTCTGTTATTATTATGGATGCTTGTGCTCTTAATCCGGATATAATAACGGACATGTATATGCAGTGTGCATTACTTTGACTCATAAAAGAGTGAGATTCATTATGGATCAACAACCTCTATGAATTGGGTAATAACATTATATGTATGATGGACTGTTGATTATAAATGGAATCCATGTTCCGATACATCGGGTTGATGATGTCCCCTTAAGGAGCTCATAAGGATTGTCATGTAAATCCTGCAGGTGGATTATATCCGACATGACAAACAAAGTTGAGCGGTACTACTTAAGGATAAAAGATGTCAAATCAATATAGTTGTCAGTAACTTAATTTGATTGACGGATATACGATATCTTAACATGGGGAGCCAAACGAGCATATAATAAAAGGAGACACAAACATAATTTAGGATTAGGGAGGTTGTGCAACAATAGCTCATTAGTGGACCGAGCTATTGTTAATGGGCCTGGATTGTGTGTTCGGGCTGAACATGGGATATCCAGATCTGTTAGGAGGCCTAACCCTAATTTCTCCACATGGTCCCTGCCGTAGCCTATATATATCCTCTATTCTCTAGCCGCCAGATTACAGATCAGAAATCTGAAACTTTCTCTAAATTCGTGATTTACGTAAGGAGAGAAAGAGAGGGCTGCCAAGGAGAAGAAAAGGTTGGGAGATCGTCGCCCATACGACGTCCAACTCAAGGAAGGAATACGTACAGAAGATCTTGGGGTCGTCCGCTTAAGATTGTCAAGAATTACTTATCCCCTTTCCGCCGCAGGTACAATTCGTGAACCCTAGTTTCCGCCTATGAAGGGTTAGAACGTATTAGATCTGTTTAACTTTCTAACGATCAATACGCACACCAAAGGAAGGGTCCTGGGAATCCCCAGTTCCATCATATCCAATCAATCAAACTCGAACAATGGGCTCAAAAGATAGACACTAGGTGGGATCTGTGCTTCGAACAACGCGAACCACTTACCGAAGACGAAGTCATCCAAGTCAATTTAGGAGATATCTTTCAAACCAATCTTCATCAGCAAAAGTCTATCTAGCGATGAACGCCAATCTCTTATACAGCTTATAAGAGAATACATCAACGTCTTCGTATGGAGCTATAAAGACATGCCAGGCTTGGACCCGGAAGTCGCAATGCACCGCCTGAATATTTTGTCTAAGGCTAAGCCAGTGAAGCAGCAACAACGACGATTCCGACCAGACGTCATGGAGGCCATCGAAAATGAAGTCAAGAAGCTCATTTCCAGTGGATTCATTCATGAAGAACAATACCCAGACTGGGTTGCCAATATCGTTTCAGTCATGAAAAAGAACGGTAAAGTTCGAGTCTGTATCGATTACCGTGATTTGAACTCTGTATGTCCAAAGGACGAGTTCCATTTACCAATTACCGACGTAATGATCGACAATACTTGCGGTTTTGAGCGGATGTCCTTCATGGATGGGTTCTCAGGCTACAACCAGATCAAGATGTTTCCCGACGATGAGAAGCACACATCTTTTCGAACACCGTTGGGGGTATACTGCTATACGGTGATGTCCTTCGGATTGAAAAATACAGGGGCGACATACCAGCGAGCCATAAACACAATTTTTTATGATCATTTGCAAAACTGTGAAGTACTACGTAGACGATATCGCAGTTAAAAGTCGTCTCAAGGGCAACCACCTCCAAGACTTGAGAACGGTATTCGAACTAATGTGTGCACACCAACTCAAGATGAATCCAACCAAGTCTTTTCTGGGAGTCTCCAGCAGCAAGTTCCTTGGCTTCGTCATCACTTCAAAGGGTATACATCTTGACCCAGAGAAAGTGAAGGCTATCCTCGATATGCATCTTCCAAGAAACCCAAAGAGCTACACGGACTACAAGGAAGGCTAGCCTATGTCAGACGATTCATTTTGAACCTCTTTGGAAGGTGTCAACCATTCACTTAGCTCATGAAGAAAGGCATATCTTTCGTCTGGACTGAACAATGTTAACGCGCATTCGACGATATTAAGGTGTATCTTACAAGCCCTCCAGTATTGGTAGCTCCAATAATGGAGAAGCCCTTCTTACTATATGTCCGCGCTATGGACCATTCTCTTGGTGCCCTCTTAGCTCAGAAGAATGAAGGTGGCCATAAACAGGCAATCTACTACCTCAGCCGCACAATGGTGGGTGCCGAGCACAGATATACACCTGTGGAGAAGGAATGCCTTGCACTAGTATTTGTCATCCAGAAGACACGCCACTATGTGTCTGGGCAGACTATCCATATTATATTTAAAGTCAATCCTCTCAGAATACTCATGACTAAACCGGGTTCTTTCAATTCCTGTTTAGCTACATGGGCAATGCTATTGACTCCATACGACATGCTCTTCGTTCCTCAGAAGGCAGTAAAAGGCCAAGCATTAGCCGATTTCTTGGTAGCTCATCCGGTGTCAGAATTTTCCAAACTCTACAACGAAATCCCCGATGAAGTGGTAGAGTCTAACACTGAAACTAAAGAAATCCCTATTTGGCAAATGTTCTTCGACGGTACATCAAGAACAGGACCCAAAGAAATATTGTGACTGGAGTAGGTGTCGTGCTCGTGTCACCTGATCATCTGGTTGTACATCGTGTATTCTCTCGTGGAACCATGCACCAACAACGTGGCCGAATATAATGCCCTATTAATCGGCCTATAACTGGCGAAGCAACTGGGAGTTGACTATCTAGAAGCTTACGACGATTCCAAGCTAATAGTCAGTTAGGTCCGAGGGGATTATGAAGTTTGTCACGAAGATCTCATCCCCTACCACAGAGCAACAATCGAGTTGGCGTCTACTTTCGCTGGATTCTTTATCGAGCACGTGCCTCGACTACAGAATATAGAAGCAGATGCTATAGCCGGTCTTGCTGCTTTCTTGACCGTCCCAACCAATACTCAACAGTCGATCACAGTGTCTGGTCGAGAACTATTCTGTGTGAAAGATGCCTTGCATATTCATCACAGTTATACAACGGAAACAAACGTCGATGCTAAAGACTGGTGATTTCCTTTCATAGACTACACCGTCTATGGAATCCTTCCCAAGGACCCGAAGGAAGCAGTATCCATCCAAAGGCGATCCCTCAGATTTTACTACGACACAGCTACCAAGATGTTGTACCAACGCTCTTATGACGAGCTACTGTTACGATGCCTATCAGACACAAAAGCCAAACATGTACTTCGGGAGGCTCACGATGGAGTTTGTGGTACACATCAACCAGGCCCCAAATTACAAGATCACCTCAAACGAATGGGTTATTACTGGCCCATAATGATAGCAGATGCTGTTGAATATGCAAAGAAAGTGTAGAGCTTGTCAGTTCTATACCGATTTTATTCATCAACCTTCGGAGTTCCTATACATGACGGCAGCATCTTGGCCATTTAAAGCCTGGGACATGGACGTCATAGGACCAATTAGCCCGCCATCCTTCAAAGGACATCGGTTCATCCTAGCCATAACCGATTACTTCTCCAAATGGACGGAAGCTATACTGCTCACTGAAGTGAAGGCATCGAACGTGATCAATTTCATCAAACATCACGTCATCTTCTGCTTCGGCCTACCTCGTAGGATCATCCATGATAATGGTCCATAGTTCGCAAGCCATGCATTCTATCGGTTCTGCGATAGGAATCGAATCCAGAACATAGCCTCTACTGCCTACAATCCAGCGGCTAACGGGATAGCAGAAGCCTTCAATAAAAACATCATTAAACTTCTCAAGAAGTTCATGTCTTCAAACAAGCGCGATTGGAATGAGAAGCTCGGTGAATGTTTATGGGCCTATCGTACAACGGTCCGGACTCCAATAGGCAGTACGCCATTCTCTCTGGTTTATGGGAGCGAAGTAGTTCTTTCCCTAGAAATCCAGATTCTTTCTCTTCGAGTAGCCTTAGCCCGCGAGTTGACTACCGAAGAAAGCTACCGTTTTGTGTCTACAAGAGCTCGAAGCACTAGACGAAAAACGCTTGTTAGCTCAGCAGCATATTGAGCTATACCAAGTACGTCTTTCCAGAGCCTTCAATAAAAAGGTGAAGGAAAGAATCTTCCAAGTCGGTGATCTAGTCTTAGCAGTGAGAAGACTAATGGTCATGACGCACAAAACAAAAAAAAATTTAGCCCAAATAGGAAGGTCCTTTCATCATAGAATTAGTATATTCTAACGGTGTGTAC
>JANAVB010000488.1:0-22165 GCA_029216955.1 Iris pallida
CCGAGTCCGACCCAGACCCAGGCTGAGCCTGAACCCAATCTCCTTTCCTTCCTTTCTAATTTCTGATTGGTTCTAATAAAAAAATAATAATAATAATTAGTCAGCTGGTCCCGTAGGACCAGCATCTACTCACTCACACACACGAATTGGCAAAACCCCCTCATTTTCGTAACTCCCCAACTTAATTCCCATCTCCTTATAACTCCCAACTCATCAACTCCCCCCACTCACGTTCACTCACAAACTCTCCCACTCCCCCTCTTATAACTCCCCATTCCATCAACTCCTCTGGACCATACACTTTTCCCACTTTCCCCTTTAATACTCAACCTCACCCCCACTCCTCTCTTCACGAACTCATTTCAGAGGAGCAACTCTCTTTTAACTCTCATCTCCCTCTCCTTCTTCCTACACACCCCACTCACAGAGAAAGGAAATACTTAGCTCTCTCTCTTTCCCGTACTCTCTGTTCTCTTCCCATCTCTTCATCCCAACTACTTTCCCACAGAACCTCCTTTCTCTTCAAAACTCCTCTGGAGAGACTCTCACCTAACCCTTCCCAAGCCCTAGATCCGGCGCGCGGCTCCCTCTCCTCGGCCAACTCCGGCCGTCTGCGCCCCTCCCGCGGGCCGACTGCTCTCCGGTGAAGCCCACCTCCGCGCCCCTTTGCCCCTCCGGCGCCACTCTCCGGCGATCTCCCCGTGCACGGCCCCCTAGCCCGTGCCCTCGCGGCGAGCCCCGCGTGCGCTCCGGCGGAGCCAGCGCCGAGCGCCCCCATTCCCGCGCCACCCGTCGACTCCCAGCGGGCCGACCGCGCCCTTCCCCGAGCGGCCGACCATGGCGGAACCCCGCCCGCTGTCCAGATCCGCCCGCCCCGTGCGACCCTGCACCGGCGCACCCCCGTGCACCCCTTCCCGTCGGCTCTCCGGCGACTGTTCCCCTTTACGCTGCCAACAGCGTCGCTGTCCGCCGACAGCGCTGCTCTTCGCAGCGTCCCTTTTCTGGCCAGCGTGCCCTAGCTTTGGAATTCCGGCGTTCGTCGTCAACGTCGCTGCTGGATTATTATTTTTCTTTCTATTATATCATCTGAGAGCTCTAGCCGAGCATCCCGAGGTATAAATTCTCTGCCCGTTGCATTTCATTGGTAGTCGATGATGATAACGGTCCCCGGTTTCCCTTCGGAAATCCGGTTTAGCTACGCTGTAGTTCGGTTAGCTACGTTAGCATTTTTGTGATGTGGTTTGCGGAGATTTTATGATGTTGGTTTGATTACGGAATTCCCGAGTATTTCGGGAAGGTTCTGTTGGTTGGAAAATAATTTCTGTGGTTATATTTTCGGTATAAATGGGTTATTCTTTGGTTGGGACAATTGCAGGATTTTGTTGGCGCATTTTCCAGTTTTGGGTTGTCCCGGAATAGAGGGAATGCTGCCCAAATTTTTACAAAACTTTATCTATTTGGATTTCAAATTGGTTTTCGGAAAATGAATTTAAAACTGATTTTTCGGGCGATGACCGTACCGGTCTGTGGGCCCTAGCGAAATGCAAACGCACCGGTCCGACCGGGCGTTGAGGTATTAGCTAGATGTGACGATGGACCGAGTCTGAGACTCCAAACTTTTGATTTAAATTATTTTATTTAATGTTTAAGTTATTTATTATAGATAATTATTTACTGCACATTTTAATTAGGAACGAAACATTTCCCTCTTATTTATGTAAAAGAATTGTAAAGGGCATAAGCCCATAACTCTAGGATGATTAGCTGTGCCCTGTATTGCAAAGTGTAGGTTTTTTTCTTTCTTTTCTGGGTGGTTGATGTTGATCTCTTTTGGGTGGTTTTAGATTGGACGTGTAACCGTGGTTAGAACGTAATCATTTCTCGTAGATAATTAATTAAGAACTTCCAAGTAAAATAAATAGATAAAATTAGTAAGATAACTAGTTCATGATTTGTCACTGGAAGAAACTATTTTTATAGATATATTACAAAAGCACAAGTTTTCCAAAGATAATTTGTTCTTGTTATTATTTCCTAAATAATCAAATTAACCGGTTAATTAACGCACATAGCTTGCGACGTAAACGTTAGCTGTAGCTTAATAACAACTTAAAACCTGACTAGGACTTGTTACTAGAGATTGCAACTAGCACACTTAGCTTGGTTATATAGCGGATCTAAGTCGAGTTCTCAACTGTAGGAATTCGAAGACATACCTTAGCGGATCTAAGTCGAGTTCTCAACTGTAGGAATTCGAAGACATACCTGACGTTCCTCCTTGGTACCAACTCATCCTCCAGTCATTTTCCTAAGGCAAGTATAGTTTGTGTTGGTTTTACAGTTATTTTAATAATCATTTTACTGCAAGTTTAAACCACGATACAAACACGAAACTCTCTCGAGAGTACTGACTGCAACTACTGTACTGATTGGGGACTGGGGGAGTAGTGTCATGAGTATGACCACATCCAAAACTGTATACTGACTGTGTTAGCTTACCCCTCATACACACGGGGTAAGCCATATCGTATCCATATGATACAACTGTACAACCCAAGCCGTCATATTCATTGCCTATTCAAAACACACTGTTTTACTGCTGAAAACTGGTCATTTCTAAATTGTTTAAAAGTGCATAATTCTATTATTTATTTTAACTGTTTAAAATTAGCATGAATTATACTTTGCTCCCTCCTGACTGGAGAACCAACATTTTAGGTATCACTGATGAAGCTTTGTTCCGCGATCCCAAGACGAGGATTTCGAGACTGATGAGCTGTTTGCCTAGAGTTTTCTTTTCTTCTTGATGTATGTAGAAAATGGTTTAAGTTGTATCTTTCATTCCATTGTAAAAGTTTAATAAAGTTTTAAATTTCCGAATTTTGAGTTGTGACAAATATAGTGTTGTTGTATGGTTACCTGCTACTGAACAGCTTACTGCCGCCGTCTCAACAACGGTGCAGGCTGGGCATGATCCGGTTCGACCCAATTAGTTGGGATCGGGTCGTGACATGTTTTTAGTGGTGGCCCATGCAGGTCAATCTGAACAACAACTTAGGAAAACATATTTAGAAACAATTAGAACACTAGAACATCAATTTGTCACAACATAGGACCGAAATATATTATAAATAAATATTTTTGTTTGATTATAGACTGGTAGGATACCTTGCTTATGTGTGCATCCTAAACCTTCCATAGAATGACCATTGACAAGACCAATCCTGCTGGCGATGAGGTGTCATCTCCGGATCATACCCCATCTCCTCAACCAAGTCCAGGGTCTTTTCCCTCGCGGCTGATTGACCGTCCCCATAATGTATCCAGTGAAATTTTCATTACACTGGCGATTCCTACCTCTTCTCAAACTTGCATTTCCTTGGTGGAGTACCCATTCCTGTTGCTCCACCAGTACCAGCAAACGCCTCCAAATGGTTGTCCCATTTCAAGAAATCCTGGAGTTCCAGAAAGCTCAAGATGAAGCCCAACAGGAACAGATGAATATCACGAGAGAAGACATGAAGAACGTCAATGATGTAGCCTTAACTATCTTAAACCAAGTTGGAGCAGAACCTCGTCCTAGGAGGGATACCCCTGAATCTAGAAGATATTTGGGTCCCATCAAGTACTCTACTTTCCGGCAGTCTTGTCGTAGGAAGTTATTGGCTTGTGACTACTGCAAGAGGCATGGTCATCAGGCCGTTAGTTGTCGCAAGAGATTGGGACAATGTTTGGCATGTGGATCTGCTGAACATCGGGTAAAGGATTACCCCTTATCTTTCCATCATACCAGAATACCTATCCCAGCAACACCTGTTAGGCCACAACCTAGGGACTCTCTTCCTATCCAGCAGACCTTGCCTCCTACAATAAGGCATGATGCAGACTCGGGGTTCATAGAAGATGAAGGACCAGATCAATGAAGGCTCTAGGATTTATTCGGGGTAGAATTTCACCTTAGGGAACACCTATCTTGTTTATGCCCAAGAAGGATGGAACAACGGATGTGTATCGATTACCAGACACTAAAAAACAAGTACTTTCTGCCCGGATCGAGGATCTATTTGATCTGGTTGTGTGGAGTTAGGGTGTTTCGAAGTTTGATTTAAGATTTGACTACCATCAAATCAAAGCCAGGAAAGAGGACATTTCCAAGACGGCGTTCAAACACCAAGTATGGAAAGTTTTCTTTGGTCAGGACGTTAGACTGACAAATGCTCCTGCTGTGTTCATGAATCTCATGAACAGAGATTTTCATGAGTATTTGAATCAGTTTATCTTCTCCATCGATAACATTCTGATATATTTGAAGACTGAAGAAGAGCATGAAGAACACCTGAGGAAGTTTTAGAAACTTTGAGGAAAAAGAAGCTTTATGGTAAGTTATCTGAACGTGGATTTTCTTTGACAAGGTGGATTTTTGGCCATGTTGTCAAGAGAAGAAATTTCGATGAAAGATAGCTGCTGTTGAAAAGTGGTATATCCCAAGTTCAATTCGGAAGCTCTTGGACTTGGCTGGCTACTACCGGAAGTTGTGAAAAATTTTGCCAAGATTGCTGAGCCGATGACGACGCTCACTTGAAAGAATGAAGAGTTCATCTGGACGGAAGTTTGTCAGGCATCATTTGAGGAGCTGAAGAAGAGTCTTACCACTACACCAATCCTTGCGCTACCCGCAGGAACCGGTGGTTTCTCAATTTACAGTAATGCCTCTGGAAAAGGACTGGGTTGCGTTCTTCAACAACATGGGAAAGTAATTGCTTACACATCTAGGCAACTACAGACTCATGAGAAGAATTATCCCACACCTAATTTGGAATTTGCTGCAATTATCTTTGTTTTGAAGTTATGGAAGCACTACCTCTATGGAAAGAAAGTGGAAGTATTTACGGACTACAAAAGTCTGAAATATGTCTCCACTCAGAAAGAGCTGAATGTTAGACTAAGAAGATGGCTGAAGCAGATGAAGGATTTCGACATCAACCTGCAGTACCATTCAGGTAAGACTAATGTGATCGCTGATACACTTAGTCGATACCCAGAGGCGATGTTTTTAACCAAGGAGTGGCACCTACTAGAAGACGTCGAGAAGTTTGGACTGGAGGTTATACTACCTGGAGATAGAAGGACGAAACTGGATGCTGATTCAGTATTGATGAAGTTCGAGGCCGATGGAAAAAATCAAGAGGACGTAGTTTCAAAACGAGGCACTTTGCAGGCTTAGAGATCAAGTGTTGGCAGGAACACTTGAGGGTTTCTAAATTGATCAGCAGTAGAACTCTGAAGAATGGTACGAGACTTTGCGTATCGGCTGACAAACGGAAGAACGAGTTGATGAAAGAAATGCACCAGTCGCAGTATTCCATATATTCAGGAGCTAATAAGATGTATCGGAATATGCCTCTATTGATTGGTGCTATGGAATGAAGCAGGACAATTCCAGGTATGGGATTAGATGTGAATTTGTCAATCTGAGGAATTTAGCAAGAGAACAACAAGTTTGTTGCAGCCGCTGGACAATTCGGAGTGGAAGTAGAAGCATATAACAATGAACTTTGAGTAAGGATTCCCTTGTTCCCAAGGAGGGAAGGGCACCAATTGGATTATAGTGGACCGACTGACTAAGTCAGCACACTTTATTCCCTTCAAGGTTAGTTTATTCACCGAGAAGTTGGCAGCATTGTACGAGAGGCACCCCTACCGGATTTATGGAGTACAAACCGGCGGACAATCAAAGAAGATAATCCAGACTCCTGAAGATATGTTAGATCTTGTGTTTTGGAAATTGGAGGGTCATGGAGAAGATCATTTAAAATTGGTAGAGTTTCCTTAGCATCGTCAATCAGTGGAGTTTGAATAAGGAGATAGCGCCTTTTGTAAAGATTTTCTCCTACCAGAGGAACGATCAGTGTTAGCAGAGCAGGAAAGTTGAGCCAGGTACATCAGGCTATTTGAAGTTTTAAGACGAGTTAGAAGTAGCATACCGGTTAGCTCTACCAGCTAATCTTGAGAGTGTGCAATGTCTTCTACGTATCACAGCTCAGACGCTACATTTCGGATCCGAGTCACATTTTGGATAATTCAGAGCTGAAGATTGGACTCAACCTTTCAGTGCCAGAGAAACCAGTTGCAAGCGTAGTCAGAGGTGAGAAGAAGATCAGAATTTGAGCAATCACTTAAACTCCTACTACTTATCTTTTCGTTCTAAACTTGACTGATGCTGCTAAGTCAGCCTAGTTTTGCAAACTATCTCTTTATCAAGCTTGATCATGATGGTATTTTATTGGGTGCACCCACTAATATATTGTCTAATCAGGACCAGTGCATGATGGTCTGATCAACTTCGTGTACTTTGGTTCGCTTTTGTATTTTTCTGCGTGGATGATATCATAAAAGAAACTTGTCCCTAAACCGTCTCATCCACGGCTGTCTTGGAAATTCTTATTGTTGGACCTGAGTTACGGGCGCAGTACCCGTACCTGTTTGATTCTCCTACCCTGCCTTTAATTTCGAGGACGAAATTCTCTAAGGAGGGAAGATTGTGAAACCCATTATTTTGTAGTTTTTTATTTAAATAGAATTTTTGTGTTATTAATTAGCATTTTCAAAAAAAAATTATTATTTTTAAATATTACTATTAAATATTTTTGGATGGAAAAGGATTTCGAAAATAAATATAACATGGACTTTTGATTTTCGGACCGAGACCCGAGTCCGAACCTAGACCCAGGCCTGAGCCTGAACCCAATCTCCTTTCCTTTCCTTTCTAATTTATGATTGGTTCTAACAAAAAAAAATAATAATAAATAATTAGTCAGCTGGTCCCGTAGGACCAGCATCTACTCACTCACACACACGAATTGGCAAAACCCCCTTATTTTCGTAACTCCCCAACTTAATTCCCATCTCCTTATAACTCCCAACTCATCAACTCCCCCCACTCACGTTCACTCACAAACTCTCCCACTCCCCCTCTTATAACTCCCCATTCCATCAACTTCTCTGGACCACACACTTTTCCCACTTTCCCCTTTAATACTCAACCTCACCCCCACTCCTCTCTTCACGAACTCATTCCAGAGGAGCAACTCTCTTTTAACTCTCATCTCCCTCTCCTTCTTCCCACACACCCCACTCACAGAGAAAGGAAATACTTAGCTCTCTCTCTTTCCCGTACTCTCTGTTCTCTTTCCATCTCTTCATCCCAACTACTTTCCCACAGAACCCCCTTTCTCTTCAAAACTCCTCTGGAGAGACTCTCACCTAACCCTTCCCAAGCCCTAGATCCGGCGCGCGGCTCCCTCTCCTCGGCCAACTCCGGCCGTCCGCGCCCCTCCCGCGGGCCGACCGCTCTCCGGTGAAGCCCACCTCCGGCGCCCCTTTGCCCCTCCGGTGCCACTCTCCGATGATCTCCCCGTGCACGGCCACCCTAGCCCGCGCCCTCGCGGCGAGCCCCGTGTGCGCTCCGGCGGAGCCAGCGCCGAGCGCCCCCATTCCCGCGCCACCCGTCGACTCCCAGCGGGCCGATCGCGCCCTTCCCCGAGCGGCCGACCACGACGGAACCCCGCCCGCTGTCCAGATCCGCCCGCCCCGTGCGGTCCTGCTCCGGCGCACCCCCGTGCGCCCCTTCCCGTCGGCTCTCCGGCGATTGTTCCCCTTTACGCTGCCGACAGCGTCGCTGTCCGCCGACAGCGCTGCTCTTCGCAGCGTCCCTTTTCTGGCCAGCGTGCCCTAGCTTTGGAATTCCGGCG
This sequence comes from Iris pallida, assembly GCA_029216955.1. Taxonomy (NCBI): domain Eukaryota; kingdom Viridiplantae; phylum Streptophyta; class Magnoliopsida; order Asparagales; family Iridaceae; genus Iris; species Iris pallida. Next base: position 7,752 of record JANAVB010000488.1, read on the forward strand.
TTCGTCGTCAACGTCGCTGCTGGATTATTATTTTTCTTTCTATTATATCATCTGAGAGCTCTAGCCGAGCATCCCGAGGTATAAATTCTCTGCCCGTTGCATTTCATTGGTAGTCGATGATGATAACGGTCCCCGGTTTCCCTTCGGAAATTCGGTTTAGCTACGCTGTAGTTCGGTTAGCTACGTTAGCATTTTTGTGATGTGGTTTGCGGAGATTTTATGATGTTGGTTTGATTACGGAATTCCCGAGTATTTCGGAAAGGTTCTGTTGGTTGGAAAATAATTTCTGTGGTTATATTTTCGGTATAAATGGGTTATTCTTTGGTTGGGACAATTGCAGGATTTTGTTGGCGCATTTTCCAGTTTTGGGTTGTCCCGGAATAGAGGAAATGTTGCCCAAATTTTTACAAAACTTTATCTATTTGGATTTCAAATTGGTTTTCGGAAAATGAATTTAAAACTGATTTTTCGGGCGACGACCGTACCGGTCTGTGGGCCCTAGCGAAATGCAAACGCACCGGTCCGACCGGGCGTTGAGGTATTAGCTAGATGTGACGATGGACCGAGTCTGAGACTCCAAACTTTTGATTTAATGTTTAAGTTATTTATTATAGATAATTATTTACTGCACATTTTAATTAGGAACGAAACATTTCCCTCTTATTTATGTAAAAGAATTGTAAAGGGCATAAGCCCATAACTCTAGGATGATTATGTGTGCCCTGTATTGCAAAGTGTAGGTTTTTTCTTTCTTTTCTGGGTGGTTGATGTTGATCTCTTTTGGCTGGTTTTGGATTGGACGTGTAACCGTGGTTAGAACGTAATCATTTCTCGTAGATAATTAATTAAGAACTTCCAAGTAAAATAAATAGATAAAATATTAGTAAGATAACTAGTTCATGATTTGTCACTGGAAGAAACTATTTTTATAGATATATTACAAAAGCACAAAGTTTTCCAAAGATAATTTGTTCTTGTTATTATTTCCCAAATAATCAAATTAACCGGTTAATCAACGCACATAGCTTGCGACGTAAACGTTAGATGTAGCTTAATAACAACTTAAAACCTGACTAGGACTTGTTACTAGAGATTGCAACTAGCACACTTAGCTTGGTTATATAGCGGATCTAAGTCAAGTTCTCAACTGTAGGAACTCGAAGACATGCCTGACGTTCCTCCTCGGTACCAACTCATCTCTCCAGTCATTTTCCTAAGGCAAGTATAGTTTGTGTTGGTTTTACAGTTATTTTAATAATCGTTTTACTGCAAGTTTAAACCACGATGCAAACACGAAACTCTCTCGGAGAGTACTGACTGCAACTACTGTACTGATTGGGGACTGGGGGAGTAGTGTAATGAGTATGACCACATCCAAAACTGTATACTGACTGTGTTAGCTTACCCCTCATACACACGGAGATAAGCCATATCGTATCCATATGATACAACTGTACAACCCAAGCCGGTCATATTCATTGCCTATTCAAAACACACTGTTTTACTGCTAAAAACTGGTCATTTCTAAATTGTTTAAAAGTGCATAATTCTATTATTTATTTTAACTGTTTAAAATTAGCATGAATTATACTTTGCTCCCTCCTGACTGGAGAACCAACATTTTAGGTATCACTGATGAAGCTTTGTTCCGCGATTCCAAGACAAGGATTTCGAGACCGATGAGCTGTTTGCCTAGAGTTTTCTTTTCTTCTTGATGTATGTAGAAAATGGTTTAAGTTGTATCTTTCATTCCATTGTAAAAGTTTAATAAAGTTTTAAATTTCCGAATTTTGAGTTGTGACAAATATAGTGTTGTTGTATGGTTACCTGCTACTGAACAGCTTACTGCCGCCGTCTCAACAACGGTGCAGGCTGGGCATGATCCGGTTCGACCCAATTAGTTGGGATCGGGTCATGACATTCATCGTTCTGGCAGCCCGATCGGATGGATTTCGCCAAAGCCTTCACCCGAGTAGCCTGTCAATTATAACAAAACGTCAATGAAGAGAGTTCACTTTGAAATTAGTTACAAACTATAATTTATAAACTTACCATCTTAACCAATGAAGCATACAGGATATTTTTTGAAGGCAGTGGTCCTAGAGCTCCAACGGCAATGGGCCCTGGATTTCTAGGGTTTGACAACCTAGGATGTCCGACTGCCAAGTAGTACGGCATGTAGTCGTCGCTGCAGTCGTGCATCTCCTGCACCGGTTGTCGAAGTTCTTCCCTCAGCAAATGTCATTGCCACTCGGAGTAGCAGTCGGTCACCCAGTCGAAATAGGGCGGCTTGTAGTTCAAAGGTTGGGTCCCACACGGAGGCTCCAATAACCTTAATGTGCGCTGCGACACGGTTTGTACGAGGCCAAACTGACGCATTACTCTATCAGGCATGTAAGGCTCCGTAATATCATAGCATGTGATCATACCATGAAATAGAGATACTGGTTGCAGATGGCGATTTTGTTGCCGGAGATCCCGGTATGGGTGCCAAACTATATGTAGGACAAAAGTTAAAAGAAAATAGTCAACAAATAAACATACCATAAATAGTCTATGCTATCTACGCGCTATCAACTAACCTCTTCTGGCACCAAATTTTTTAGAGCATCACGAATGGAAACCAGCGTTTCATGATTTTTAGTTTCTAGCTGAGTTGGCTTCCATTGACACACTCTAGGAAGGTGCTCCTCATAGCGTGGGTTCAGCTCACCCCTCCTGAGCATCGGGAAGTGCTCGTATATCCATGCCTATGCAATTTATAAATGAGTAGTCAGTAACCATGACAAAGGAATGTTGTACGACTTCTTGAAGCCCGGCAGGGTTGTAAAGGTAGTTGCCTCCACCCTAAGGTTCGCTTCTACAAAATCAACTATACGATCATACCACTCGAGATCCTTCTCAGTACATAAAGATTCATTTGTCATGGCGCGGCCCTCCACCGGCAACTCCAGTATCTGATAGACGTCATCCAGGGTAATGGTCATCTCCCCAGCTGGGAGATGAAATGTGTTGGTCTCCGGATGCCATCTCTCCACAAAGGCCGATATGAGAGCACTGTCCTGCGTCTTGTTGGCATATCTAGCCAAATTTTGTAGACCAGTAGGAAATATTTTGTTCTGGACGTCCTCGGGTAAATGGTTAAGAGACCAAGCAACACACTTCCGCCCGTGACTCACAGCCCTAAGAATACGAGAGCTCTCCTGTATGTCGTACAAGATAATAAAAATACGATTATGAACGGAAACTTACAAACATATATATATAAAAACGGAAACTTACAAACATAATATACATACCGGATTCTTCCATATATCATAAGCAATGTGGTTGTCGAACGACAACAACATTGAGCAACCCGGGGGACGGACATCCTCCTCCTCCTCAGAAGGATCGACATCGGCCGAACGAACAGGATCCTCAGAAGGACCGGCACCGGACGTACGGACAGGATCCTTAGAAGGACCGGCACCAGAACCACCTCGTCCTAGAATTTGGCTGATAGGTACATCATCGTCATCGGAAGAAGACGGAGGACTAGGAGGACCTCGTTGCTTCGAACGAGAATGGGGGTGTAGTTGTTCCCCTTGTCGCTGCGGTTCTGAAATTCTGATTGGTCTCTCAAGAGGACGAGGCCGCTCACTACGTTCCCTACGCAAGGATGCGGTGGGGGGGGGAGGGTCGCTTTCTTTTGGGAGCGGCCACAGGACTATAGGACAACATAGGGTTAGTATTAAATAAAAGATGTAAAACAAATTGTGAAGTTGACCTTTAGGACTGCCATGCTCCTGGCAGTCCATCATTCTATCAGGACTGCCAGAGAGATGGCAGTCCTGTTTTATAACATGACTGCAAGTGTGCCTGCAGTCCTATTTTATAACAGGACTGCCGACTGCTTGGCAGTCCACTTTGACAGTAGGACTGCCCTGTCGTCTGCAGTCCTTAGGGACGACGACCAGACGAACAGTTAGGTTGCGTTTAAACGATAAAATATGATATTTTCGATTTCAAAATGTACTTTGAATTATTCTAACCTAATTTATAATGACATTTAAGAGATTTCTCAAAGAATCGAAATGTACTTTGAAATGTAAAATAAATTATACAATAATTAGGAAACATACCTAGCTTGTGATGACGGGTTCTTCTTCGGTGCCATTGATGATCTTGGAAGACTTAGGATTCTTGAGAGAGGGTTTTTGTCACGCCCCAGAACCAGAATACTGGAGAGCGGGGGAATGACTCAGCCAGCTACGTATTACGGGTAGGATGAATACCGTATAATACGATCAATGCTGTCTAACCAGACGAGGGGGTGCATACTACATAAAAGTCTTTCTATGGTCACTTCACATCTATTGTCTCAATCATTCAAACAAGAAGCAAAAATAGAGAACATGTAAGATAAAGCAGTATGGCATCCCAAACGCTTGAATTAAAATGTTCTTGAGATCTGGCTTTACAAAACATAGCCAGATGATATAGCAAGTATGCACAATTGTTATCAGCTGTAGTCTGACTTAATTATAATTATGTAAAAGTAGGTACAAGACAATCCGACTAACATGTCGGTGCCAAACGGCTAAGTATAAAGTAAATAGCAAAACGAGCGGTGAAGTAAGGGACCCACTCGAGTCCTCCTGCGATCATTCCCCTAGTATTGACCATCTTGGAGGTGGAAGTAAGCTGAGTCCTCGGGAACCGGCTCTAAATCTGGCCATACAAAACCAGAGAGGTTAGACCTCTAATAGCAAGTACCACAAGGAAGAACGATATGAAGGACTAAACCAATAAGTAAGAGAATATAATAATAATAGATCTCTGCTTTCCACTAGGATTCACATAACATCACGACACCTCGAACCAACCTCCCAACCAAACAAGGACAGAAGTTGGCCCGTCATGTCCTGACATTCTGATCATCTCAGCTAGGCAACAGAGTAGGTACAGTACACAAACAAATCATCTTGAATGGCCAATCAACTCCTACGGCTTGCTATTGTGAGTCCCAAGTTATCCTGGAATTATGCAATAAAGATTCCTCAGTTCTTACTATGTGCGAGCAAGGCTAGTCTATCCAGTCAATCAATTGTGCCATTCATGAATTAGACGAGTTCCAGCGGGACGCCCGTCATCAATATACAATATACAATAATAATATAAGCAGATACCGTTCCCTGCCCGTGTGGCAGGTTTACAGTATCTGTGGGAACCAGCCGGCCCGTCGGGTACTACTAGTCCCAAGGGGGCTGCCATGTAAGAACTCGGGGATCCATTCTCTCCATGCAATCATTATTTTATTTAACTTAATCGTCTCTACGTTGAGTGAAATCCCATGCCGTGGATCATGGTCATTCAAATGAGTACTTTCGTACGGGGTACGATATGCGTAACTCTACAACGATACCCGTGCGGCTAGGTTGTAGGTCTTACATAGCGTAATGCAACAATCAATTCTAACCACGGAGTAATCATGTCTTGACCATAAAGTACACATGCTACTTTTTGTAAAAAAATAAATAAATAAATAGATTGAAGCCTGCATGTGCCTGTACGTCAATATTCGGGATCAGCCAGTCGATTACAATAGTTCATTACATGAACGTGTCTCATTCATTCAATTCAATAAGACGACTAGCCAGTCTCTTAGTTCCAACTAGGAACGCACGATCAATTTTAGTCAAGATAACCATCGTCATCAATGGTGACAAGGCATGAAAGTCATTTAGCAATTAAATGGGATCGAGTCTACAACTCTCAAGGTCAAGTTCCAGTCTTACTGGGCATCCATAAACCAATCAAGATACAGGGCACATTCTACACAACCATATGTATTAACAATATTAACATGCTAAGATTATCGAGTTCATGCAAAAGGCGTAAAGATATAATAGAAAAACTATCATGCTACCATTAAATAAATAAATTAGAGAACAAATAGAAACACCCAGGTCAGAAAGTCACGCTAACAAGCCTATGCTAAAGCCAACAAGTCACAAAGGAATCGTACGCGTAAAAAGGTACGCCAAGTCTAGCGTGAAGGAGTGAGCGTGTAAACAGCGTGAGCGTGAAAAGTGGTTCACGTTGGTACGCACAGCGTGATCGTGAAGGATAATTCACGCACTCATAACGTGAGCGTGAAAAGTGAGCGTGGAAAAGTGGTAAGAAATTCACGCACGCACAGCTTGGGCGTGATAAAAAAATTCACGCACGCACAGAGTGAGCGTGATAAGAAACTCACGCACGCACGTAAAGACATGAGCGTGACTAAAATTCACGCGTGCATGTAAGAACGTGAGCGTGACTCAAAATTCACGCAGACACGTAAGAACGTGTGCGTGACTAAAAATTCACGCACTCATGTAAGAACGTGTGCGTGACTGAAAATTTACGCAGACACGTAAAGACATGTGCGTGACTGAAAATTCACGCAGACACGTAAAGACGTGTGCGTGACTAAAAATTCACGCAGACACGTAAAGACGTGTGCGTGACTGACGAGCAGTTCTACCACATGAACTATCTATCTCCGAAAGCACGCCAAGTTGGGAGATCAAAAACCCATGGACAACCGAATACAACAACTCAGATCTAGGAGAAACAAGCCATAGAAATCAAAAATGCTAAGTAGTAAACTCTCTCAGGATCATGAGAGGAAGACAAATGAACCATAAAAATGGTTCTCCAAGTGGAAGCAAGAAGCAAGATGTACTTGCCTACTGCTACTGCTGGTCGGTGGAGAAGTGATGAGGAAGAAGAAGAAGTAATGGTGAAGGAAAGTTATGAGGAGAGAGAAGGGGATGGGGGCTTTAAATATGGAAGGGGTGGTAGGTGGGGGTTTATTGGGTCGGGTTCATTCGGATCAACCATGAACCCGAGAAGAACCAACCCATGAACCCGGACCACAAAGCAAGACTAAAGCAGAAAATAACAGCAGAAAATAAAATGCAAAATAAAATTACAGGAAATAAAATTGCAGATAATTAATTAACATGAAAATTAAAGAGCAGATAATTAATTAACATAAAAATTAAAGAGCAGATAATTAATTAACATGAAATTATTTAAATACAGGATAATACATGATAAATACTAAATAAATATATACGAGTTGTACATGTATAAAAATACGCATTCTGGGAACGGGGAGTGACATCTCTACCCACCTTAGAAAAATTCCGTCCTCGGAATTTCAAATCCAAGCAGGATAGAAATATCAGAGCTAAACTAATACAAGCAATTCTAGTGAGCAAGCAATCATTTTTACCATATCGAAAGCAAGTACTATATATGTAAATTCATCATTCTACGATATCAAGTAGCTCTACCCATAAGGTGATAAGCATGAAGAATCAGGACAATCAAGGTATACAGAAAGAGATATACCTTACGAGTCAAACAGGTGTGGGTACCGTGATCGGATATCATCCTCACGTTCCCACGTTGACTCTCCCAAGGAGTGATGACCCCAAGCAACACGGACAAGACTAATTGTTCGGTTCTTAAGTATCTTCTCTCTTCGGTCCAAAATGGACACAGGTTGTTCCTCGTAAGAGAGGTTGGTACCAACAACCAGCTCAGAATAATCGAGGACATGGCTTGGGTCCGATACATACCTACGTAATTGAGATACATGAAATACGTCATGCACCTCTCGTAACGAAGGTGGGAGGGATAAACGATAAGCAACATCGCCTACCCGATCAAGGATAACAAATGGGCCCACGTACCGCGGACTCAATTTCCCGCGAACGCCAAATCTAATAACCCCACGAGTAGGTGAGATCCGCAAGAATACGTGGTCCCCAACAGAGAACTCTAACGGCCTACGATGCTGGTCTGCCCAATGACGATGCCGGTCCTGCGCAACTCGAAGTCGCTCTCTAATTCCCTTAACCACTTCAACCGTCTGAACAATCATTTTCGGGCCTAACATCTTCCTCTCCCCGATATCATCCCATGCAAGCGGTGACCTGCACTTCTTACCATATAATGCTTTGAATGGCGCCATCTGGATACTGGCTTGATAACTATTGTTGTATGAGAACTCGACCAAGTGCAGGTGACTCTCCCAAGACCCTCCAAAATCTAGAGTGCAAGCTCGCAACATGTCTTCTAAAGTCTGAATCGTTCTTTCTGATTGCCCATCCGTCTGCGGATGGTAAGCCGTGCTAAATCTTAACTTGGTACCCAGACTATGATGTAAGCTCTTCCAGAAATGTGATGTAAAGCGGGTATCTCAATCCGACACAATACTGACAGGGACTCCATGCTGTCTGACTATCTGTTGCATATACAACTCTGCCAACTTTTCTGTAGATTGCCCTACTCTGAAAGGAAGAAAGTATGCTACCTTCGTAAGCCGATCTACGATCACCCAAATAGCATCCTTACCACTTGGTGATCTCGGTAAACCGGTCACAAAATCCATTGTAATATGCTCCCATTTCCATTCCGGGATAGGAAGCGGTTGCAATAACCCAGCTGACCTCTGCTGTTCTGCCTTCACTTGCTGACATACCAAGCAACGGGAAATAAATCTAGCTATCTCCCTCTTCATCCCGTTCCACCAGAAATGCTGCTTGATATCTTGGTACATCTTGGTTCCTCCAGGGTGAATAGAATACTGAGAACTGTGAGCTTCTGCCATAACCTCCTGTCTGATATCTCCACTAGGCACATATAGACGTGATCCAAACCTAAGTGTACCATCTTCATGAATTCTTATCTCCTTCCTGAGTCCTGACTCACATTCTGCCCTAAGCTTCTGAATCCTTGGGTCCTGTGCCTGAGCTGCCTTGATCCTGCCTACCAAGTCGGATTGAACTTACAGACTTGCTAGAACTCCTACATCACTAGGAAGTATAACTTCGATGCCCATCTCCTGAAGGTCTTCTAAGATATGCCTCTGTGTTGTCAACATAAATGCGCCGCCTCTTCTGCTAAGAGCGTCTGCTACTACATTAGCCTTGTCTGGGTGATACTGAAGCTCTACGTCATAATCCTTGATCAACTCCAACCATCTTCTCTGCCTCATGTTTAGTTCCTTCTGAGTAAAGATGTACTTCAGACTTTTATGGTCTGTGTACATGTCCACTCGGTCACCATACAAGTAATGCCTCTATAGCTTCAGAGCAAACACTACTGCCGCTAACTCCAAATCATGAGTTGGATAATTCTTCTCGTGGTCCCGAAGCTGCCTAGACGCATATGCTATCACCTTTCCATGTTGCATAAGGACACATCCAAGTCCTTTACCTGACGCATCACAATATACTGTAAAACCTCCGGGTCCAACTGGCAATGTAAGAATAGGTGCTGATATCAACTTCTGCTTCAAAGTCTCAAATGATGCCTGACATTCTGCCGACCAAATGAATGGTACATCCTTTCGAGTCAAACGGGTCATGGGTGCTGAGATCCTTGCAAAGTCTGACACAAACCTTCTGTAATATCCTGTCAATCCCAAGAAACTCTGCACATCTGCTACGGTCTTGGGTACTGGCCAACTTTCTACTGCTTCTATCTTCTTGGGATCTACTGCTACTCCAGCTCCCGATATGATGTGACCCAAAAATGAAATGTGATCCGACCAAAACTCACACTTGCTGAGCTTGGCATACAACTGGTTCTTTCTCAGAACCTGTAACACTCTCCTGAGGTGGTCTTCATGCTCCTTTTTACTAGCAGAGTATACGAGAATGTCGTCAAGAAACACAACGACAAACTGGTCTAAGTATGGCATAAAGATGCGATTCATCAAATCCATGAATATTGCTGGAGCATTGGTCAAACGAAACGACATTACTAAGAATTCATAATGCCCATACTTCGATCTGAATGCTATCTTGGGAATATCTTCCTTCCGAACCCTCACCTGATGGTACCCTGAATGAAGATCTATCTTGGAGAAAACTCTAGCTTTGCTCAACTGATCAAATAAGTCATCGATCCTGGGTAATGGGTACTTGTTCTTCACTGTTGTCGCGTTAAGCTTCCTGTAGTCAATGTACAATCTGGATGACCCATCCTTCTTCCCCATAAGTACCACTCGTGCTGCCCATGGTGACACGCTAGCTTGGATGAACTTCTTCTCCTTCAGTTCCTCTATGTGCTGATATACCTTGGCCTGCTCTGAATCCGACATTCTGTAAACTCGATCTGATATCGGTTTAGTTCCTGGTGCCAATTCTATACTGAACTCAATATCTCTAACTGGTGGTAGACCTGGAAGTTCTTCAGGAAATACGTCTAGAAACTCTTCAACTACCTTCGGAATCTGAACTTCTTCCATTGCCGTTATTACTCCCTGCTCTTGTTGAGTTGCCTCTGATCTGACTAAGGTGAATCTTTTCATGCCTGGAATATCAAAAGATACACTCCCTCTACGATAATCTATTGTCACATGACTGTCTTTCAGCCAGTCCATGCCTAAGATAACGTCAAAATTTCTAACAGGAAATTCTATCAACCGGACGGGTAAAGAATGCCCGCAAACTACAAAGCTACATGCTAAAATAACTCTACTAACTCCTACGAGCCCATTACTAGTGAGTATATTCAACCTCCCTGGCAATGCCTCGAATTCCATTCCTAGTCGTGTCGCAAATTGTGCAGATATAAATGAGTGGGATGCTCCCGAGTCAAACAATGCTACTGCGGGATATGAGGCGACGAGAATGTTACCTGCCACAATATCTCCTGATGCCAATGTGTCACGCCCCAGAACCAGAATACTGGAGAGCGGGGGCGGACATAGCCAGCTACGTATAATGAAATGGAATCCATCTCATCATACGGTCACGGCTGTCTAGATATGTGAGGGTTTATCTACAAGCCATCAGTCTCTTAGGGTCATAAATTATCCTATTGTCTCAATCTCAACCAACTAATAATAATCACAAGATACCAGATCCCCAAATATACAATTGTAAGGCGTCCCAAACATTACATTTCCAGATGATCATGAAGCTAGTCGTACAAAATGTAAGGACTAGCAAGAGTTTAGTCGTACATGATCAACCCTAGGATTTGTTAATCATGTTTACAGTCCGTAGGCAGACAGTAAGTAAAAGTGTATCGAGCTAACAGGTGCTCGTCGGCTAAACGTCTCAAAAGAATAATTTTACAATAAAGTGGACAAAACAAAAAGGAAAACCCACTCTTGGCCCGGGTTCCGTCTAGTTGTCACCATTGGGCTGGAAGCTTGGTAGATCCTCGGGAGCTGCTCCGAAATATGGCCACACAAAACCAGCTGGGTCAACCCCATAAAGAGCAAGTGCCACAAGAGGGCCACGAAATAAGAACAAAAGCCAGCAATCAGCACAGAAAATCTAATATTAAAATTAAAACTTACGAAAACATGGCAGGATGATATACGACGAGATAACCATAGAACTATTCCGATAGCCAGGTTACAACCCGTAAACCAAACAAGGACCGGGGTTGTAACCCTTCATCCGAACAGAGCTTGGTTTTCCACCATTTATCGGCAAGATAATAATGCAAGAAATCAAGACAGGAAGCAATCATGTACTGGATCAAGACATGGCTAAACTGGTTATACCTCATTCAATCAATCACGGCCAAGCAGATCCTACGGCTTACTACTTTAACTAACTAGGGTTATCACAGGCCTAATTACTAACAAGATGCAGTGAGATTGTTCCACAGCCACAAGCCCTGCAGACCATCCAGGCTACCCAGGACGAAAGATTAGGGTTGAATTCAGGTGGGTACATCGCCCGGGAGACAAATGTACCCTTAGGTGACTTAGAGGGTGCAACACTCGACGGTGCGCTGGAAATGTGCCCTACTCGACGGCAGGCTACAGATCCCAAGAGCGCCCAGGTAACGGAATTGCCTGTAGCTGTGTCATCTCTTCATGACTACTGTGTTATTCTAGTTATTAACCTTAATTCATTATAGTAGGTACTCCTGACCGTGGTACTCAGGAGTCCCATCCTAGACATGATGCAAGACAGGACAAGTGGATTTAACAAGCAAGCAAGAAAGAACCACCCACGGTGTCAAGGCAAGTCAAGTTAAGTTATCAAGATAAATCATGTCATGGTACTTGTCAGGAGTGCGCCACGACGGGCCACTATCATGTCAGGTTGGTCATGTCAGGAGTGCACCACTACGGGTCACTGCCGTGTTATGCTAGTTCCTTGTCATATCAAGCCATGTGCAATAGTCATTCCAAACACATTAAGTAAAATCAAGTTTATGACAAAAGGCGTAAGGATATAAAATGGGCATAAAATATCTAATAAAATATCAAAATACAGGGTTATAGAAGAGCCAAGCTTAAAGAAATAAAACCAAAGCTCCAAGAGCCTGGGTTAAGCAAGGAGGTCAGGGGAGCAGCGTACGAAAAGTCACGCACGCTGAGAGAGCAGCGTAAGTGAAAGTCACGCACGCTACAGGGAGCAGCTGTGTGAAAGTCACGCACGCTCAAGGAAGCAGTGTACGTGAAAGTCACGCACGCTCAAGGGAGGCAGCATACGTGAAAGTCACGCACGCTCAAGGAGACACGCTTCCAACAGGAAGCATACTCAAGCCTGCGTACGCAGCGCTAAAGAGCGCGCGTAGCTCAGTGTGCGTAAGCTAAACAGCTCTGTACACTGCTCACTGTCTTCTCCAAACAGCAAGAACACCAAGGAAGAACTCAAAGCTTCACAAGTTCATAACTTGGCCATCCGAACTCCAAATCCGGATTTCCAAAGTTCCAACTTGGGTGAAACTGAAAGCTCTTCCACATGGAAACATCAAAACCCACAAAACTCCAACCAAAATGGATCAAAACATGCAAAATCCGAAAATAGGAAAACTTAGATCTAGAGCAATGGAGACACCAAATCACAAAAAGCCAAGAACTGATGTTGATCACCATGTCCTAATCTAGCTAATGGACCAAGAAAATGGGGTTCTCATGTAGTGGCAAGATGCACTTGCCTAGGGTTGGGAGTGTTGTGTGGAGGAAGAAGAAGAAGAAGAAATTAATGGTGGTTATGAAGAGAGAGAAGAGGTTGGTGGAGATATAAAGAGGGGAGTTGTGGTAGGTTGAGGGGTAGCATAGGGCTAGGGTGTTCCAACACATAAAATCGAACCAAACCGAACCAACCCAAAACCAATCCAAACTAATTAAAACCGAGCCATGACAAAACCCAAAATACGAGAAATACTGAAATTCTATAAGTCGAGAAAAAATAAAAATACATGCCAAAATCCAGATACGAATATAAATACGAAATACGGGAAATACGAAAAATGAGGGTGACACAATGCCTCCTCCAAGGACAGAGTGAATGCTTGCCCTCGACCTCCTTGCTGGTTTCCATACTGCGGCCTAGCCTGGTGTTATTGCTGGCCCCTTCCTTGATGATGCTGGGGTGGTCTATACTGGTGTTGCTGCATCGGCGGCCCCTGCTGCCGAAACATCTGAGCCTGCGGTGTTAACGGACGCTGTGCCAATGGCCTTACTGCCACCGTTGGTCCTCGATACTGGCCTGTCCCTGGTGTTGGCAGAGCAGGAAACTGTTGCCCTGGTCCTTCTGACCTCGAATTCATGGGACATGTGGTAACCCGGTGGTCTGGATTTCTACATATCAGACACAGTCCATTCAATGTCCGACACACATCTCTAGTGTGCCCCATCTTCCCACAATAAGTGCAGCCCGCCGGGGGTTGCTGGTTCTTCCTCTGTTGTTGTTGCTGCTGCCTGGGTGGTGGTACTGGTCCTCGTATCGCCACATCGTGGATACGAATGCCAGTGGATGGTGTTGTTGTTCGGGGCGCTGCTCCCCCTCCTCCTTCAATCTGACTGTGGGATCTCTTCTGACCCCCAGTCCTTGTCGCAAGCCTCTGAATGGTGATCTCATGCCTTCGAGTTGCCGTCAATACTTCGTCAAAAGTTTGGTAATTGTGCCCCTCTATCAATTGCAAGAGTTCAAGATGAAACCCTTGCTGAAACCTCATGGCCCTCTGGCTCTCTGTTGCTACCATCTCTGGGGCAAATCTACTCAATCTGCAGAACTCCGCTGCATAAGCATCTACAGTCTTGCCGGCCTGCCTGAGGCTGATAAACTTCTGTTGTAGCTCAAACCGTGCCACAACTCCATAGTACTTGGTCTTGAATCTTGCAGTAAAATCGTCCCAAGCCACAGACGTCTGATGCCCACTTCCTCTGATTTCCACCAATCACGTGCGAGATCCTGAAGTAACAACTTCACTAGATCCATACGTTCTTCTGCCGGTACCTTAGCTGCTGTCAGAATAGCCTCAATATCCTTAAGCCATACATCTGCTGAGATGGCATCCTCCGTGCCCTCGAAACGGCGGGGGTTGTACTTGCAAAACCTGGCTGATGCTCCTGAATCAGTCCTCACTCCTCTTTCCAAAGCCGTCTGCAA
>JANAVB010000489.1:0-47794 GCA_029216955.1 Iris pallida
GGTTTTGTTTTTCTTCTTCTTCTTGGGTTTTCTGGTGCTGGGAAGTCGCCGGCCGAGGTGGTAGCGATGGCGAAGGTTCGGGGATCCGGCCATGGTAGCCACTGGTGGTGGTGGTCGGCCAGACCGGGGTTGAGAGTGGTGTTGGTGGTCGAGGGTCTGGTCGTACTGGCGGTGGGGGTACTGGTGGTTTCTAAGACATGGAGGAGGCTGTGTCGAGGTCGGACACGGGTTTGGTGATGGCAGTAGGTGGTCGACGGTTGTTTGTGGTAGTCGGGGCAAACCGGGTGGCCGAGGGATTCTGTGGGTGTTGCCGGGTGAGGTCGAGATGGCTGCGGAGACAAGGGACGGCGGTGGTGATTGTGGTAGTGATGGATGGCGATGGGAGGCAGACCTTGGTGGCTAGGCTGGAGGCTGTGAGTGGAGGAGGAGAAGGCAGGGAGATGGGTGTAGTGCCGAGCCAAGTGGTGGTCGGGCGGAATTAGCTAGAATAGGTTTAGGTTTTGATTGTGTCGGGGTTTGTCCGACACGAAATTTATGCAGTGTATATGTACTTGTGGAATAAGAATTGTACACGTACACGGACACGATACACGAGGGGTTGGGAAATTATTTGTGGAGAAAATTTGGCTTGTAGAATTATGGAGGAGTACCTGCCTATTTATAGGATATGGGAATTCCCATTTGGATCAGATTATAATTGATTTAGAATCCCAAATAGATAAATACCATATTAATTTAAATAGATTTAAAGCGAACTCAATCTAAATCCGAATCAAATCTAAATCTAGGTATATCTATCTTATATTAAAAATAGAATCCATAAATAAATTTGTATTTATATTCATAATAATTAATTTAAATACCAATCAACAAATTTTTTTTAAAAATATTTTTATGAACACTAAAATTTTAATAATAATAATTTTCGAAAATTCAAAATAAGTATTAAATATTAATAGAAAATAATTTCAAGCTACATTTTAAATTAAATAGCATAATAATTTCAAAAATAAAAATTAATATTTTAATTAGTAATAGGAAACATCTTTAAAATACACTTTAATAATTTAGATAAACATTTTCGAAAATAAACATAAATATAAAAATACCTTCTTGCTAATTAAATTATTATAAATAATAAATTTTGAAAATATACATGAAATAATTTATCATGTACTTTACACGAGTAGCATATTCTAGTTTTCCAATTTACCACTATTAAAATAAGATAGTATTTTATAAATAATTATAAATAATAATTTTGCCAATCTCGATAGATACTTTTTAATAAAAATGTTTATTATACATATTATTGTGAAACCATCATCGATTGATAAAATCAAAACCATTTTTCTAAAAATATGAACCTCGCCCATATTCGCACTCGACGAGTAAATACGAAAACGTAAATTCCCGTGCGACGTACAATACGACTTTACGACGTATAAATAAAAAAAATTAGTACTAAAATATAGTAAAAATTAGGGGTTTTACAGCTGACGGTGATATGGTGCTAATGAAGATATCACCTACTAGATGGACGATTCGGTTCGGACAAGGAGGCAAGTTGAGCCCCAGATACATCGGGCTGTTCGAGATACTTGGCAGGATCGGAGAGGTAGCTTACAGGGTTGCACTTCCACCCAACATAGCAGGAGTTCACGATGTCTTTCACGTATCCCAGCTGAGAAGATATGTTCCGGACCCCAGCCATGTGCTAGATCATTCAGAGTTGGAGATCGGACCGAGCCTTACAGTTTCTGAGCATCCAGTGGAGATATTAGACAGGAGGGAGAAGAGGCTGAGGAACAAGGTTATACCCTTAGTACGAATAGCTTGGAGCCATCACTCTCGGGTGAATCTACTTGAGAGAGGGAGTCGGACATGAGGGAGAGACATCCTTACTTGTTCGACCCAACCGCTGCGAGGGAACCACCCGTTCCCGCTTGATACCTTAGAGGTTAGTTTCGATCATAGCCTTAGTCATTTGTTGCATTGCTTGTTATGTTAGAAATTGTAGGGTCTTCAATCCTTGTGAATTTCGAGGACAAAATTTTTCAAGTAGAAAAGACTTGTCAGCCCCTATTTTTCAAAATTAATTAAATTAGTATTAATTAGTTGCTAATGTCATATTTAGCTTTAAAATATTTTATTATGATTTTATGAATTTTTTTAGAATTTTTAAATAATTTTTAAATAGTTTTTAAGTTAAATTATATTATTTTGTAATTAACTAAATTATTTTAATAGCATTTTGTAAATATTTAAATTGTTTTAATAGTAGTTTGTAATTAATTAAATTGTTTTAGTACGGGTTGCAAATTATTATTTGCATTTAGATAGGTTTTGGACTTAATTGTAAATTCCTAAACCTTAGGGACCTAATTGAAAATCTACCTACCCACCCCCGATGACCGCCAGCTGCCGACGACCGGCCAGCTGCCCTGCCATTTCCGGCCGACTTCGACCCTAGCCGACTTCCTAACCCTATAAAACAATCCCCCTCACTTCCCTCGACCCATCACCACCACCACCACGACCCATCTCAGTCCAGCTCCGTCCACTTCCTCCTGTAGCACCCAGTTTTCCAAATGAGGGTAATTTTGAAATTTTGTGTTTATAATTATTTTAATAATGATATTTAATTCATGATATGATTTTTGGTGATTTTAAATTATTTTAAAATTATTTAAATCAGTGACTTGTGGTTTTGACGTTTTGCTAGTGAAACCCTAGAGACTGTTTGACCAAGAGCCTAACCATGTGATTATGATATTTTAATATCATTTTTGGCCTAAAGATATTTTTGTATTTGACCTCTTCGACTTATTTTGATATTATTTTATTATTTATGATATTGTTTTGGGATTATTTGAGTCGGGTTCGAATTTTAACTCAATCCGACTTGAAACGGGGACCCGGGGGTAGTTTGACTCTAGTGGGACCCACACACTAGTTAGGCATGGCCCACATGATATTAATTTTAGTCTACATGATAGAAATATTTTAGTTAGAGGTTAGACTAATTATTATGGATAAGGTTTGTGTGATTAGAGACTTTAGAATGACTAATTTAGCCCCAACCAATTAGCCCTTTCCTAATACTCATAGAATAGGTTAGTGGGGGCATTTTGGACCTTACAATAATAGGACAAATAGCCCCATATGGCCAGCCACTTTGGGAGAGGATAGGCTCAAGTTCATTTCATTATTCTCATCCACACTCTCTCTCTTGTTCTTTTCCAAATTTCTAGAGAGCAATCCCTAGCAATTTCTCCACCAAATCCTTCCATTTCACCACCAAATCTTCTTCTTTCCCTCTCCATTCTAGCCAAGGAGGAAGCTACCCAAGTTTGGGAGGATTCGGAGCTCGTTCGTGTCCTTTTGGAATCTCTACGTGTCGGTGTCGCTCCGGGAAGGTTTTTCTTCGATTCGATCTACCGGGAGGTATAAATCCCTTCTCATTTTCATTTCCTCATGCATATAGGTCTATTTTGAACCCATAGGAATGACCCCCATGGTTGTATCTCCATTTGTGTCTATTTCGTGTCCATTTGGAGGTTATAGGAGTGTCCTTTGTGTTGTGGTTGTGTCCATGTGGAAAAATCCCAAATTTGGACACACTATGTGTTGTTGTTATATATGAATGAATTATTACATGTTTAATCTCATATTTTTGTATTGGAGATATGTTATATAGTGTCTCATATATATATATTAGTGTAGAGAGTGAGTTCTTGATATATTATGTTATATACTTGTGTTCTTTTGTCTCAAACTACCCAAATCCGTCATGATTTTTATCCACGTTTTTAATTTCAGCCATAACTTAGAAATGTCATAACTTCTAGCTCAAAGCTCGGTTTAATCTCTCGTTTTTTTTAAAAAAAGCTATTGAAGTTAGATTTCCAAAAAAATGTATTAATAGGCCTAATTCTTTCTGTAACTTTCTGGAGAATTATTTGAGTGTCAGCTGTACGAAAGACAAACGCGTTCTCGATATTTTTGCGATTCCGGGAGTTTCCGAAAACGAAAATGCGATCCGTTTGAAGTTTCGGAAAGCTAACACATAAGATCTATAACATACTTTAATCCTAGATTTTAATTCATACTAAGATGGTACAGTATTGATTATTAGAAGGAGTTACTATTCGACATGTGCATTTTGTGCACCCTTGTGTGTAATATAATGTTCTATTTGATTTTAATCCATGTTAATGTATATACATTATGTAATTAAATAGAGAATACAAGCATGAGTAAATGGTTAAATAAATGATGTATGAGGTGTAAGTATCCTATCTAATGTAAGCATGTATAAGTATGGCTTGTAATGAATATGTAGGTTCCATAGTATGTAATGTGTGGTGCATATAGTGGTGCAAGAGAATAAATAAATGATGAATGAATGCAAGCATGAATGTAATGTAATAATAGATGTAATTTATGTAATATACAAGTTAATGAGATGTAATGTTCTATGTTAACACAAATCCTATATTACCTCATGTACCCCCTTATACTATGTTGACACTATCACACTTGACACTTTGTTCACTTACACTTTGACACTCTTTGATATGTATACACTATGTATGCCCATTTAACCCTCACTTGCCCCTTTGCCATGTTCACATACACACACATAGCCTCTAAAATAAGTATTTATGAATATAGTTAACTTAGCTATGTATGTATATTATATATATGTTAGCATATTGTGTTGTAATATATAAGTTTATATAACCATTTGAAATGCCATGATTATAGACCTAATGTTGAATACCAATATATGCATGTGTATATATGTGTAGACATATATAGCTTAAAGTAATAGATTACCTAGTGTATATCCAATGTGAATTCTTGCCTATTTGAGTATTGAATAATTGCATGCTATATAGAGTTGGGTGTATGTTGGCTTGTATAGCCTTGTATTGATGTGTGCTTGCTAGGATAGTCTTGGTTAGGCCTAGTAAGACTTGCTGGGTTAGGACATGACCTAGTTTGACTAGTGTAGTTGACCAGAGTTGACCAAGGGTTGACTTTGGCCTAGTTTGACCTAAATTTATGTAGAATACATTGTAGTGCTTTATATTACCCTTCTAGACATGTTGTGACTTGTGATGTTCTAATTAGGAGCCAGACACCTCTCCTCGGACAGTATCTTTACCTTGGATATTCATATATCAGGCGAGTACATTCTCTTATCTTTTCATACCTGTCTGGATTATATTCTTGCTCTAGATTACTCTACTTGATGCTGACACGTATCTTCACGGATTAGTACTATATGGATCCTTTCCTGAGATGTTATCCCTCTACGGGTGCATCGGGTATTTCATGTTCATGTACTTTATCATGTGCATCAGGTACTCCTTGTACTCGTACTAGTTCATGTTTTTACATGTTCTCATGTGCTTCATGTGCTTTCATGTGCTTATCATGTGCCTCATGTACTACTCATTACGTGAGTTCACGTATCTTAGCTGTATTCATGTGCTTATAACATAACTTGAACGGATCCTTGTGTATTGATTGGGGCGGGGTGAGTAGAATTGGTTATGTGATCACTATCTCCAGTAGCTGTATTCATGTGCCTCCTTATTTGTATTCATGTGCTCCCAAGCCGTTTACATAACCATTGTGCTCTATATCACGTAGCCACTTACAGTCTCTACTATCATGTATTTACTTTCAGTTACAAAATATCTCCTGTTTACTCGTACTTCCTATTCAGCACTTTCTGTATTTTACTCTATTGCATGATTTATACTCCTAACCTGCTATGAACTATTTTAGAGATATTTGCTCGTTTCCGTCCTGACTGGACCTGATGATAAATTTTACAGATAGCTTGGAGGTTGCTTGCTAGCCTAGAGGAGACACATTAGAGGTTGTTTAGTTAGCTATTTTCAATTGTCTGGAGTTGTATTTACTTTATGGATTACTGTATTTGAGTTTTGAGATGTATTTCTGGGATTATGTATCTTAGACACTTAGACTTCTATCTCCTGTATCTCTTTTGGATTTCATGTTTATCTATCTTTATCATTCTACCTTAGATTGTGATTGAGTTGTACCTCTGTGTTGGCCTCCTTATGGAGAGTTCATATTATGCTAGTTATAGTTCATGACCTAGAACAGCGTTCTACCGGCGACACTGTGGCGTAGGCTGGGCGTTGTTACGTACTCGTATCCTCACGGTGGGTGCGGGTCATGACACCTCCCCCATTTAGCTTCGCCGTAACCCTAGCTCCGATGAACCACCCGTCCAGCCTCCATAACAGTCGCCACCGCCATCAACCACTACCCAACGGCTCGCCACGATGAGATGAGTCCAGCGCCACCCGAGCGCCACCGCCACGTCGACTCATCCGCCGTCCAGCGTCTTCGAGAACCCCCCCCCCCCCCGACGTCGGACACGTGAGTAGCACTTCGAAACTGTGTCGTGCGTGTCTCGTGCACACACATATGACTCGCCGTGTCCTGACGAACGTGATGGTGAGTCTGGACACGTGAAATTAGACCCGTACGTGTCGTGCTTAGCACGGACACGAGACTCATGTGTCCTTAACTATCAGGACACAGAGTTTGTTTTATCGGGTTTAAAACCCGTTAACTTAAACCTAATAAATCTAAACTAAACCCTACCCCTAACATACAGACAGGATGATCCCCTGGCCAGCCCGACTGAGCCCGAGAACCCGATCCCCTGGGCCGAGTTCGAACCCCCCTATTTTGTTTTTGTTTTCTTTTTTGTTTTCTTTTTTTGTTTATTTCATTATATATATATATATATATATATATATATATATATATATATATATATATATATATATATATATATATATTGTATACATATATATAACAGTATATATATATATGTATGTGTTTGTGTATATATATACTGTTATATATATGTATACAATATTTGTATATATATATATATATATATATATATATATATATATATATATATATATATATATATATATATATATATATATAACATATGTATATATATATCCATTATGTATATATATAAATATCTATATATTTATATGTATATATATAAATATTATAATATATATATATATATATATATATATATATATATATATATATATATATATATATATATATATATATATATATATATATATATATATTATAGTTATATATTTTATGTATGTATTTCAAAATTCTACTTTGTACAAAATATTATTGTGCATAAATTCCCAAGTCATTTTTATTGTTTAAATTATGACTTGTATATTTTTACCACTTTAAAAATATATTATTATTATTTAAATTCCTGTATTTTATTGTTATGGCCAATTGTTGTCCAAACCTAGCATGGGTTTTTGGGCCCAATTGTGTCTAATACATTCAGAGTCTGTACAAGTAATATTGGACTTGATTCATGGCTGTGGGTCCTGTATCTGGACTTCGGTTCAATTCGAATACATGGACAAAAATAGTAAATAATTAATTAATTAATTTTTAGAAACTGTTGCTTGCTGTTTTTGAATTTATATATATATATTTTAAGTGCTGTAAAAATCTGGCAAAAATTATATTTGAATACTTTGTTAATTTAGACAATTTATTATTATTTTTCTAGAATTTATTAAATGCTGTTGGTATTTTATAAAAATAGGAAAACAGAACTCATTTTCTGTATATTTATGTTTGCTGATTTTTAATAAATATTTATGAGGGTTTATAAATTCGAAAATAATTACTATAAATTTCTATAATTAACAAGGATCATTATGGTACTTTATTTTATCTAAAATGGAGCATTTTGTCTATCTCAAAAATTGTTAGATCATAGTGTACAGTTTGTTTTAATTATGGCATAATTACGACTTGCAACTTTTTGTGTTATTTTGAGTTATGGCCGTATTGAACCTCGCCCCGCACTAGTGTAAAGACCCTAGAAAGTTAGTTTGAGTATTGTGTCACCCCATATTGGTCTCATATGCTAAAGTCACAATTTGGCTAGGTGTTCAATCAAAAAGTCGTATTGCACCACTAGTGTCCTAGTGTTTAACTTAGTATAAAAACTAAGTTATGTATTTATTTCTATAGTGACGAGTTACCAGGCATCTATAGCATTCTTATCGCTGCTTTGCTTTGCTAAAGGCAAGTACTTTCTACGAACTTTACATTCTGCTATAAACAATAAATTGTGATTCACCAACCATGTTAATTGCTGATCCTTAGGGTAGCAAGTTAAAACTTTACATGTTGTATTACTTTCAGTCTCTACCATGTTTAGGATAGTTTTTCGTATCTTTCACATGTTTAAATAACGGGTTAAGGGAAAACTGTTAGTAGTGTACGTGATCATGACCCCCTTCTCCGTATGTATTAACCGAGCACTATTATATTCTACATATAACTTTGTCGTATGTCTGATCCCGTGTTTGTGTATGGACATACACCGATGCCGTTAAGGGTACGTATGTACGCTTCAGAAAATTGATATGTACCACTGTACATCCTGATTACGTATTGACTGATCACTCACCCACTACAGTTTTAAACTTTAAAATGAATATCTATTGCCATGATAAAATGTACCTAAAAGATTGAACAAACATGATATGTCATTTCTTTTATCACATGATCAGTGTTATATGTTTGTTAGATTCAGTACTTGCTCCCGTTCTGACAGGATAACGTTGTAGGTATTCTTACTGAGGAGGAGTTGCTCTGCAACTCGTATTATAGAGTTACTGTCGAGGACCAGGCCTTGTCTTACGAGGATGTACCTGCAGGGAACCTCGTCTAGTTTGCATAGTTGCTCGGGATATTTAGTGTAGTCATGTATTAGACTATATATTTTGTAACTGGACCTGTATCCAGTATTACATTTCGGACTTGTACCTGGACTTATTATTATATAAGATGACTTTTGTGTTTGGAGTATTTATGACTCTTATTTACTTATAGAAATGTTAGCACATATAGACTTATCTTGTTATCTCTAGAACAGCTTATTGCGTTTTATCTCAAGCGTAGGCTGGACATGACTCGGCCCGGCCCAACAATTTGGATAGCGGGTCATGATATACACAGCTTTATTTATATGCACTGTCTTTCGTTATTCAGTTATTCAGTTTTTCTCATTATTGTTGACTTATACCTTTCATATCATATTAGTATTTTATTTAATTGATACATAGCCCTTGTTCACAGCTAGTATTGTGTCTTATCGGTCGTGTTCATTTGTGCCTTGATTGAGTCATGTCATGGGTCGAGAAGTCATGAACTGAACTGCTTACCTCCTTGTCTTGAAATCTCGAAGCTAACCTGCGAGTCCATACTAGGGGCGAGGGTTAGTATTTATCTGTGTCTTAAGCTAACCTGCGAGTCCACATTAGGGGCAAGGGTTAGTAGTTATTGGTCCACACCTGCGAGTCCATATTAGGGACGAGGGTGATGCTAGCTTGCGAGTCCACACTAGGGGCGAGGGTTAGTAGATATTTGTCCGCACCTGCGAATCCACACTAGGGGCGAGGGTGTTTTGTTAAAGCTAACCTGCGAGTCCATACTAGGGACGAGGGTTAGTATTTGATCAAACCTGCGAGTCCACACTAGGGGCGAGGGTTTGAGTATTCGATTGGTTTTCTGTTGACATCGTGTTCTCTTGTTCTCCTTCAGCAGTTCATTTATGTGTAGTCAGTGTACAGTTTTGTGTTTTATTCATGCTTAGTTTTACTATTTATTCTGGATTTTTCTTCATGCATAATAAACTGTTAGAAAGACTCATTTTTATGTATCTTGCTAGTCCTCTGAGGACCTGATGATCTCTTCAGGTTTAGCCGAGTTTGAGTTAGGAGCAGTTGAGCAGGTTGAGTCAGCACCAGACCGTGGAGCTTTGCAGTCGAGGTTGCCTTGATTAGCAGGATGTATTCAGTTAGTGTATTTCATGTACTTTTCTCTTTCCGTCTACTGGTAGTGGATTTGTGTCCACCGGACGTGCATTGATTCTTGAAAATATTCAGTTATATTCAATATTGTTCAGTTTTATGTCTTTTTCATTGATCTTGGTTGTGACATGATTATTCTATGGATGAGATATAGATTACCATGAGATTCTAGATTGCCGTGACTTGTGTATAGACAGCGTACTACCGTCGATACTGCAGCGTAGGCTGGGCTTGGACACGCTTCGTATCCGAAAAGCGGGTACGGGTCATGACATATATAGATACCCCTCTATATATATATATATATATATATATATATATATATATATATATATATATATATATATATATAATATACAAGATATATATACATTATCATAAATAGAAATTAAGTAGCTACATACATATGTATCTATATATTCCCATATAATATTATATATACACATGCAATAAATATAAATAAAAGCAATAAAATATTCTAATTAATATTATTTAATTAAACTTAATATATTTAATCATCTAAATATTAATATAATAATAATATACTCTCTAGACCAACACATAAATACCTACAGGGGCATCTTTGGACGCGATACCAGTCTACATGGGCATGGGCTCGATTTGGTTGAGCCGGGTCGGGTCAAAACCGGACATGGTGCAATAATAAATTAAAATTAGGTATTTATGGTCATGGGTAAATAAGTAGCATGTGGAAGCTCAATTTAATGGGACACAAGTGTCGAGCAGGTAGTAGACTTCATGTGGGCCATACCCATATTTTGGGTCGACAGGTTTGGGTTGATGTCGGATCCCAAAATTAAATTGGAAGTCAAGTCTTAATTTATGAGAAATAATTAATTGGTGTAGGGCGACTCGAGTAGATCATGCATGAGGAGTTGGTTTCGAGAAAACGACTAGGCTTGTGCTCCCAAATTAAAAGTCACGGCAATGTGCATTTGATGATCAAAGATAAAAGTGGAAAATTTTATTTAATGATCAAAATGGTCTAAATCGATCCGAAGTTGCGCGAAGCAAAAAGAGCACAAGGTAACAAGTTTGAATGGGACATTATATACCAAAATGAAGGTAATCTTGTCCACTACAAAATTCAAGAAGGAGGTTTCTAGAGGTGGACATCTCTGACGCTCCAAAAATCAAAGGCACAAAAAAGTACATTTAAAGAGAAATTAATCATAATCAAATATTTATAAAAAAATAATCATTTTGAAATTGAAAAGTAAACCCTAAATTCAGGGGGTTTACACCGGTCGACAGCATCCTCCGGTCGACAGCTCCCCCTCCATTCGCCTACGCCTCCAGCCCCGCCTTACCTCCACCCCTCTGTTCGCCTACGCCGCCTCTAGTCCCCATCTCGGTAACCCCCCTCTCTCTCTCTCGTAGAACTAACACAGGACACCAGGACACAACCGACCACGAAAACTTTGACACAGATGCTGACACGGGATACAACCGACCACGAAAACTTGGACACAGATGCTGACACGGGAGACAGGGACACACCTAATTAAACTTACTAACGCCAAGGCCGACAGGCCTGTGCACTAGGTCGAGCCTTGCTTCCACTATGCATTACTCAATAGTACAGGTAATGGCCAAGTGGCTAAGATCCTGTCCTGCCCCAAATGCCTACACTGGCCTGAAGCCCTCACTTATCAAATACTGATACTAACTGAAAACTCTAACTAACTCTTAGACAGGAAGCTAACTGAGACTCTAAAATAGGAAACTAATTGATACTCTCTAGGAAACTAACTGATACTCTCTGAAACATACCAAGTCCTTACTTCTAGTCACTACCACAGGGAATGGGGCACTGGATCAAAGGCCTATGGCCAATGTTGCATTGGCCAACATGGCTAAGAGCCAAAAGGAGTGTCTGTTGCTACTCAAATGGGTATAGCAGACCCCAATGTAGGGCCTGCACACTCTGTCCTACCTGGATGCTGCACCCCAAAGCCAGGGCAATGCTACTGTTGTTGCTGTAGTTTGCACTCAGTGCAAGCAATGGCCATGTGGCCTGTACTGGCCACACTTTCAGCTGTAGGGACTGACACATATATGCCAAGTTACTGACCACTGATACACTCCTCTAATTCTCTGACATCTTACTGAAGACATAGTCGTAGTTGTGAGCGCAAGTCCTCTGTATGCCTTGAGATGGAGAATATATGGCCGTAGTTGTAGTTGCTTCTTTAAGCATTCGTGTGCTTCTTGGTCAATCCGATGACGTACTGTAGAGTTTTGATATAGTGGTAAAAATATAAAATATATGGCCATGTCCGATCCTACTTGGTCGTGTCAAGAGTGAGTGGCCTAGAGTGTATATTGCGCCCATATTAATGGAGTTTGAAATCAAAGTTGTCCACATGTCTTCTAAGTTTGAAATCATGTCTTCGTGCTATTACTTTTGTAAGCCTTTGAACGATGTACATATATCTATCTTACAGAAGTATCTAAAAATGGATATGAATTACTACCTACGACATCGTTCGTAGATGTACAATCGTCATCCTGATGACATGTGCGGTGTGCGGAATAAATTTATAGAGGGTGTATAGCAGTTCCTGCAGTTCGCCAAAGCGTTCCCTCAATACATGTACGATTCCAAAATTAAGTGTCCGTGTGTGAGATGTCGCAACTTGAAATATCATCCAGAAGTAGAAGTCACATATCATTTATACTCGAAGGGTTTCACGCCGAATTACTATCAGTGGACCGCGCACGGAGAACTTGTATCTTTAGCATCGGAGTCAGAGCCTTATGTGGATGTCCATAACCTCGCTGCTTACGATGATGGGTGGGTGAACATGGTTTTTTACGCAACGGGCCCTAGTTTCGATCCGGACAATCATGATGCAGCCGAGGAGGCACCGAACATCGATGCTACAAAGTTCATGGAGTTGCTAGAGAATGCAAGGACTCTATTATATCCTGGTTGTGATGATCATTCACCATGGGAAGTTTTTACAAGATTATTGAGCATCAAGTCCGATTTTAACATGTCACAAGATTGCTACAACCGACTGATGGAGTTGATTATAGAGATCTTGCCTGAGGGTGCTAAGTTGCCTAAAGACTTCTACCGGTCTAAGAGGATGGTGAGATCGCTCTAGATGGGATACGAGAAAATCGATGCATGTCGCAACGGGTGCATGTTGTACTACAAAGACGACAATGATGAAGACGCGTGTAGATTTTGTGGTGTTGGTCGCTACAAGGGCAATGGTAGAGGAAGGTCTGTTGGTGCAAGGAAGCCTACCGATTCGATGCACTACTTGCCATTGATGTCGCGGTTGCAGCGATTGTTTATGGTGAAGGATACTGCAGAAAACATGAGTTGGCATAGGCGAGAACAGATCGAAGGAGTATTGGATCACCCATCTGATGGAGAAGCATTAAAGTACTTTGATCGAGAGTATCCAGATTTTGCATCGGATCTGCGTAATGTCATATTGGGGCTCTCCTCTAATGGTTTTACCCCATTCAGACTTTCGGGCTCCCAGAATTCATGTTGGCCTGCGATCGTCACTCCGTACAATCTATCGCCTTGGATGTGCATGAAGACTCCGTATATGTTCCTCACTGTTATTATTCCAGGTCCGAACTGTGAGCACCCTGAATTTCGAGTTGATATTTTTTTTATTTTTATTTATTTTTTGATTGATTTTAGTTTTAATAAATAATTTATTCTGTTATTTATCTTTAAGTGTGCTTTCCCGTGCCATTAATATTTGGAGTGTCAGGGATGTTCAACTCTGAAAATCTTCTTCACGAGTTTTGGAGTGGACATGATTACCTTCATGACGGTATATAGTGTCCCATCCAAACTTGTTCCCTTGTACTCTTTTTGCTTCGCTAAACTTCGGGTCGATTTAGACCATTTGATTATTATTTATTTTCCTACTCTTTTCCTTGATCATTTTCAGCGCGTTACCGTGACTTTTAAATTGGGAGCGCAAGACCAGCCAGTTTCTTGAAACCAACTTCTCATTGATGATCTACTCGAGACGCTTGTCACCCATGACCTTCGTGTCCCACTCAGACACGTCATTTTGTGCTCCATTTGCTTCGCACAACTTTCCCGACACGTGACCCGATTTTATTTCACTCCACGGCGTCACTTTTATTTTCCAACTTGATTTGTGGGTCCCCTGTCGACCAAAACCTGTCAGCCCCAATTATGGACATGGCCCATATTGAGCCTACTACTCGTCCGTCACTTGTGTCCCATTTATTGGAATCCCCATGTGCTACTTATTTACCTATGATCATCAACGTCTAATTTTAATTCGATTATTGCATAATGTCCGGTTTTGGATCCAATCTGGCTCCACTGAACCCAACCCCAGCTTCATTTTTCCTCTCTCATGACGCCCTCATATTTTCTTGCCCAAAAATATTAATTATTCCTTCTACCTATTTCTAATATTTATTGGGAATTTCCGTTGAATTAATCCCTAGGAATAAATCAATTTCTAGCTAATAAAATCCTAGCCATTATTTCCCCAAACAACATCTCATCCATTTATTTCCTACAAATCAACTCCCCAACATCTCACGGCCACATGGCCGGCCCTAACTCCAATGGACAACTTTTTCTCTCTTTCTCTCTCTCACTCATTATCATTATCATCTCTCTCTCCTTTCTATTATTTCCTACACCTACACAAAACCAACAACAACAACAACACCTTCATCAAAACCGACCACCCCCTCCCATGGCCCGACCACCACTCCCCATGGCCGGACCACCCCCTGGTCGGCCGTCGACCACGAGCACAACACTCCTCCTCCTCCTTCTCATTACCAACACCACCACCCATCTATCAACACCATCAACCTCCAACCACTCGACGACAACTTCCTCCTCCTCCTTAGCCGTCGGCCAACACCCAGCCATCGCTTCCTCCAACTTCCTTCCTCCTCCTCCTTTCCCTCCTCATCTAATCCACCATTCCCCTACCATATCAGCCATCACCACCTCCACCCTCCGTCCAGACCGCGCCGCCCCTGGCCTCGCCGGGCCAGGCTCGACCGCGTCGCCCCTGGCCTCGCCGGGCAAGGCTCGACCGCGCAGCCCTCCGCCGTCGCCGGCCCTGGCCGGGCACGGCTGCAGCAGCAGCTGCACGCACTTGCAGGCGCGTACACGCGCGCGCGGGCCGCCGTCGTCTGCTGCCGCACGACCGCGTGGGCCGCCGTGGCTCATCGTGAGTGCGCCCCACTCCGGCGAGTCCTCCCTTGACGGCCACCGTCCTCCGGGACGCGCCGTCGAGGCGATTCGTGCTTTTTGCACGACGTCCCGTCGTGACGCGCGCGGAATCGAGTTCATTTTGGCGCTCCGTCGCAGCAACTTCGCACGTGTTTTCCCGGAGATCCGTCCGTTGGATCGGCGATTTCTTTGCTCCATCGCAATCTCGGTATATCCACCTTCACTCATGTCAATTTTCGTCCGTTAATTTTATCGTTTGATACATCAAAACCGGCCACCAAGTTGACCGTTTAAATTGTATTAAATTTGGACAGTTTCGCGGGACCAACTTCGTCAGCTTGTATCTCCTCCACTGCATCTCCGTTTGGAGTGCTACTAGTTCCGGTGCGAAGCTGGTATAACCCTCTTACTACCCCTCTAGTTTTGTTTCATTGTGAGCTTGTTTGATTGGTTGAATTTGACGCCAAAGTTGGCCGTCCGAATTCGTAATCTCTAACTTGTAAAATTCTATTTTTGAACACGGGACTCCAGATTTCATTTCTGACACCACCATTAGACTTGTGGCATCGTTCTGGCATGTTTTCATATAAATTTTTTTAGATTTGGAGAACGTGGGCCCTGGCACATTTTTTGATGCAAAGTGGGTTCCACATTCTGGATCAACGGGACTTTTTGACGTCGGCTCATCGAAATCCAATTCCGGAGATACCGTTGAGTTCGTATCGTCATTCTGAACTCGTTGACATATAATTTGCTAGGTTTTGGTGGACATTGGATCCGGCACGCATTTCGGTGCAAGTCGGATACCGATATCCGGGTCAACGGGTCATTTTGAGATCGGCTCATCGAAATCCAATTTCGGAGATACCGTTGGGTTCGTATCATCATTCTGGACTCGTTGACAGGTAGTTTGCTGAGTTTTGAGAACTTTGGCTCCGGTACACATTTCTGTGCAAACCGGAATTCCAAGTTCTGGTCAACGGACCAAATTGAGATCGGGTCAACGGAATCCAATTCTGGAGATACCGTTGGGTTCGTATCTCCATTCTGGTTTCGTGGACATAAATTTGTTATATTTTATAGACTTGTTTTCTTGCACGTTTTTCGGTGCAAAACGGCTCCGACACGGACACCATTTTGACCCGAAATTACCTTTTTACCCTTGTGTCCAAATTGGACCGTTGGGTAGGCTATCCTAGCTAATTTGACCATTCTGGACACGTTGGCGATGTTTATTTTATCGTTCGACAATGTTTGTTGATAGTTTCTCTGAGTTTAGCCTCTTTATAATTAATTAATAATTAATTCATATAATGTTCGTATTTCGGGATTAGTACAGAAACTGAGATCAGCCAATTCCAGTAATCTCATATCGCTGAAATTGACAAGTTGGACACGTGGATCACTATAATAAGATTATCAACCTTACCGATAATCTTCTTATCTCGATTTGCGTGTCGTAAGTTTCGACGTACAAATAACGAAGTACACTTTATATTAGACTAGAATTGACCCTGTTTGACCAGAGTTGACCAGTTGACCCAAAGTCAACTGTAAGTCAACGCTTGACCTAGTTTGACTAGATTATTGATCGGAGTCGACCTAGAGTTGTTTTGACTTAAGAGAACCTAGGATAAAATAGATTGTTTGTGGATTCATTTATTACAACTTGAACACCTTGTAACCTGTGTTGCTTTAAATAGGACTCTGTGGCTTCAGTCGGACCCCCTATACTTATCAGCTGTTCAGGTTATCAGGCGAGTACATTCTCTGATCATTTCATATCCTGCTTAGAATTATTTTCTGCATTAGATTACTTTACTTGTACTGTCACGTTGGTCACACGGATTGGTACTATATGGATCCCTTCTTGAGATGTTATCCTTAGGGAGCATCGGGTACTCTATGTTCTGTGCGTTTCACTTACATAGCGTATCACTATGCTTCGTTGATTCTTCGATCACTTGTGACATACACTCTTATGATCACAGAGTCTTCCTGGAATCCTTATCCCATTTATGGGACTACTATGTACCACCCTTCGGGGGCTATCACCTTTCGGAGGCTTATCACCTTTCGGAGGCTACCACCCTTCGGGGGCTTATCACCTTTCGGAGGCTTATCACCCTTCGGGGGCTGTACATAGTATCATAACATAACCTGGTTGGATCCTTGTGTATTGATTGGGGGTACAGGAGAGTAGAAGTGGACATGTGAATAATACACCAGTAGTGTAGTATCAGAATCTCTTCTATAGTATAGCATCAGAATCTCCTATACCATTTACATGTCTATATTGTACTCTGACTCACTAGCCACATGTTAGTTCTCTATTTATAGTAGATATTTCTATTACAGCTCTCTCTCTCTCTCTATTTACATACAACATTTCTTTCAGTACCTGTATCTTACTTTACTGCATGATCATATTTTTCTAACCTGCTATGAACTGTTGAGATGTAATGTGCTCGCTCCTGTCCTGACTGGACCTGTTGATAAATTTTACAGATGGCCTGGGATTGCCTGCTAGCCTAGAGGAGACACAGTAGAGGTTGTTTAGGTAGTTATTTTATTTTGTCTGGAGTTGTATCTACTTTGGGGATTACTGTATCTGTATTTGAGTTTTGAGATGTATTTCTGGGTTTATGTATCTTAGACACTTAGACTTCTATCTCATGTATCTCTTTTGGATTTCATGTTTTATCTATCCTTATCATGCTCTACCTTAGATGTGATTGAGTTTGTATCTGCTATGTCACCCCCATTCGGGGAGTATAAACTGCTTAGCATTATATTGTTAAATGTTGTGACCTAGGACAGCGTTCTACCGCCGACACTGCGGCGTAGGCTGGGCGTAGTTACGTTCTCGTACCCTAACAGTGGGTGTGGGTCGTGACACGAACAATCCGAAGAGGAACGTCGATGTGTATTTACAGCCATTGATAGATGAGTTGAATCAGCTGTGGGAAGTAGGTGCCAACACCTATGATGTTTCTATAAAGCAGAATTTTCAGATACGGGCAGCACTTATGTGGACCATCAACGACTTTTTGGCCTATGAAATGTTATCGCAATGGAGCACGCATGACCGTCTTTCATATCCGTATTGCATGGACTGAACTATAGCTTTTCGTTTGAAACACGGAGGCAAACCGTGCTTCTTTGATTGTCATCGACAATTCATGCCGAAGGATCATCCATACCGGAGGAACATGAATGCTTTTCGTGCCAACGTTGTGGAGAACGCTAATCCACCACTAAGGTAGCCCAAATACACGATATGAGAAAAGATAAAAGATTTATCAAGAGCTATTGAAGAGCCTGCTAAGGGCTACAAGTGTGATGGATTTGGTCACACTCATAACTGGACGAAGAGGAGTATATTCTAGGATCTGTCATATTGGAGCACCAATCTGATCAGACATATTCTTGATGTCATGCATATCGAGAAGAATGTGTTTGACAACATAATTAATATTGTAATGGACGTAAAGGGGAAGATGAAAGACAATCCAAAGGCCAGATTGGACTTAGAAGAAATATGTAGACATCCTGCGTTGCATTTGATAGAGGAGGGGAATGGAAAGTTGAAGCAACCTAAGGCAATTTTCTCACTAGAGAAGGAGGATAAAGTAAGACTTTGTAGGTGGATTCAAGGCCTAAAATTTTCAAATGGGTACGTGTCACGACCTGCTCCCGCTTTTCGGGATACGAGTACGTGCCCAAGCCCAGCCTATGCCGCAGTGTCGACGGTAGTACACTGTCTAGCCACAATGTTCATATCATATAAAATATAACTTTATTGCTCATTCATATTGCTACAACATTTACAAGATTTATATTTAACAAAATACAATGTCTCACAAAATTCGAATACAACAAATCTAAACTATCTATTAGAATCTATGTTCGGCCTCCAAGATGTCTCTAACTCCACTCGAAGAAACCCAAAGCAAGAGAGCAAGTCATCAAGAATCTGTCAACTAAAAAAATAGGTTTCCAGTCAGGAATGGAACAAGCTCACCATAATACCACACTACACAATATAATATACATGCATGAAGAAAACAATAATAAGGAGAACTAACTATAGGCATGACCCGAAAGAGTATAGCTATAGCATAAAGACAACATGACAGTCGACTCAATGGAAGGAAAATGAATAAACAATATAGCAACAAGAGGTCACGTGTACTGTGTGTTTTAGAATACAAGTGTTCCGCATGTGGACGGGTTAGGACATTCGGCAGTCGGTACGTGAAGTGCAATGACTGCTATCAACATTGACATTGGGAAAAAATTGTACATTGCGTAGACCACATGCATACTAGTTGTATTCCCCATCCCGACTATCTCACAAGTACATGTCCAGCACGATTAATATTAACAACACGGCAAACGAGAATCACGATAAACTAGAAATTAGGCATAAACATGTACATGTACTTTAGCGAAACTCTCGTGTACAAGCAATTATCATGATGAATCTAGAACAGTGACAACATGGAATATAAAGATGCAAGTGAAAAGACGATATAGAGATACATGCAGTATAAAATAAAGGCAATATAATGCTACAGTGAAACTTGCCTTGAGTTAAATTGCAGTTGACTTGTAACTTGATCATGTTGGCACAGAATAGTCGGAGATGCCAAAGATACGCAAGATGATCTCAATTGATGAGACGGGCCTCTAAAAATAAAAACAAAAGATAAAATATTTTGGAAAATTGTTGAGAAAAATATATGATGTGTAATTTTTCAACAACGTTCCGAAACTTCAAACGGATCGTGATTCCAATTCCTGGTTCTCCCGGAATCTCGAAAACACTGAAACGTGTCAAATTTCGGACAACTGACACTCCACGAATTTTTCAGAAAATTAGGTTAAAGTTATTTAAAAATAAATTTTATATTCAGAAAATATACCTCGAGACGGTTTCAACAAAAAAACTGGAGGTCAAACGGAGTCCGGAGTTGGAAGTTATGGCCCTTTGAAGTTGGTAAAATATTTGAAAAGGAAGGCTGAATTTATGACGAATTTGGGGTAATTATGACGAAAAAAGAGAGAAATTTTGGAAAAGAAGGTATGAGATATTATTTTATTTTATAGGTTCAATATATATAGATAATGGAAAGCAATTAGTGAATTAGGATATGATTAGAACTCAATCAATAAAGATATGATTAGGATTAGCAACTAATTTGGATAGGAATATGATTAGTTCAAATAAGAAATAATCTATCTAATACTAGATATGATTCAAATAGGATTAGAATTTATAATGGATAAGTCTCTCCATAAATTTAAATCAAACAAATTATTTAAATCCAAATCATCTGAATTCAAATCCAAATCTAAATCCAAATTAAATTCAACATAATAACTTTAAGATAAATTTAATGTTTATCAAAGCAATTTAAATCATATAATAGATAATTCGTTAAATCAAATAATATTTCAAATCTAGATTAGATAATTCTTAATGCCACAATTAGTCACCATAAGTATTTTAAATAATGTTTGACGTTATCAAATAAGCTAAAATATATTTTATAAATCTAAAGCTTATTCAAAATAATTTACTAAATCTTTTTTATTGCTCCAAAAATAATCATGATTTTCAAACTATTTTCGAAACCGATATTTTTTTAAAAAATCCAAACATAATAATAAATAACTTTATAATTTCAATAATAAAATTTCAAGAACAAATATTTATTAAAACTAGATAGTACTTTCAAACCGTTAATTACAAACTACATTTTGAAATGCAGAAAAATAGTAAATATTTTTTACAAAGTTTCAAAATAAATTACTTTCAAACACAATAAAATAAAATTTTGAGAAACAAGGGTTACAAATGTACCCACCTAAAAAAAATTTCGTCCTTGAAATTTAAGGATGACAGAAAAAATAGGCTTGGTTGGTCAGGTGAAAAGATAGAAAAATTTAAAAAAGAATAATGATCAATGAGATAAAAAATAATATATTTTTTTTCTTAATAAGAAGATTGATCAAGAAGGATTGAAGAATGTAGTCAATGGATATAGTTCGGAGGAGTATTACCTATACGACATCTAAGTTATCACTCATCAATCTTATAAATTCGTATCATCAAGAATATTTAAAAAATCCTCAAATTCAATCATTTTTTAAATCACTAACTCAATTTAATACCGTGATGTAGCAATCATGAATATCATCTTATCAAATTCACAACCCTTAATCCAACTTGATAAATATCTTCAAAATCTAACTTCACAAAAATTTAAATTCCTCAATTTTATTTTCAATTCAAAATTCAACATTTTCATAATCTCCTTAAAAATTTAAATTCCATAATTTTTCAAATCATACCTCAATTTTATTGATCAAATCAAAATTATTTCCTTTAAAAATTAAATATTCGACCTTATCAATAATTCATGGATCACATAGAAATTTAAACCTCAGAATACCAAAAGCTAAAAATTTCATCTTCAACAGTAACCAAAATATTCAATTTATCAATTGAGAATTCTATCCATCTTTGATTATAGTCATTTATCAAAACACAATTTCAACTTCATCAAATAGGGCATCTCAAAATTCAACGAATATCACCACCTTAATCATGTAGCCTGTGTAACAACCTTAACTACCCATACAATCAATTCAAAATAATTCTATGGGTTACCCACGGTGTACCAAGTCCTAGGCCTAGTCATTTTTTAAAAATCAAATCAACCTAATTGTGAATGAGCATCCTAATCGCAGGCTTGTAGTAGTACGATTAATATAGGTACTACCACAAGTTCGCATAATTTTGCAAAATCGGACCTGCATGGGCCACCATAAAAACTTACCACGATCTGCTCCCGCTTTTCGGGATACGAGTACGTGTCCAAGCCCAGCCTACGCCGCAGTGTCGACGGTAGTATGCTGTCTAGCCACAATATTTATATCATATAAAATATAACTTTATTGCTCATTCACATTGCTACAACATTTATAATATTTATATTTAACAAAATACAATGTCTCACAAAATTCTAATACAACAAATCTAAACTATCTATTAGAATCTATGTTCGGCCTCCAAGATGTCTCTAACTCCACCCGAAGAAACCTAAAGCAAGAGAGTAAGTCATCAAGAATTTGTCAACTGAAAAAATAGGTTTCGAGTCAGGAATGGAACAAGCTCACCATAACATCACACTACACAATATAATATACATGCATAAAGGAAACAATAATAAGGAGAACGAACTATAGGCATGACACGAAAGAGTATAGCTATAGCATAAAGATAACATGACAGTCGACTCAATGGAAAGAAAATGAATAAACAATATAGCAACAAGAGGTCATGTGTACTGTGTGTTTTAGAATACAAGTGTTCTGCATGTGGACGGGTTAGGACATCAGGCAGTCGATACGTGAGGTACAACGACTGCTATCAACATTGACATTGAAAAAAATTGTACATTGCGTAGACCACATGCATACTAGTTGTATTCCCCCTCCCGACTATCTCACAAGTACATGTCCAACACAATTAATATTAACAACACGGCAAACGAGAATCATGATAAACTAGAAATTAGGCATGAACATGTACATGTACTTTGGCAACTCTAACTCTCGTGTACAAGCAATTATCATGATGAATCTAGAACAGTGACAACATGGAATATAAAGGTGCAAGTGAAATGACGATATAGAGATACATGCATTATAAAATAAAGGCAATATAATGCTACAGTGAAACTTGTCTTGAGTTAAATTGCAGTTGACTTGTAACTTGATCATGTTGGCACAGAATAGTTGGAGATGCCAAAAATACGCAAGATGATCTCAATTGATGAGACGGACCTCTAAAATAAAAACAAAAAAAATATTTTAGAAAATTGTTAAGAAAAATATATGATATGTACTTTTTCATCAGCGTTCCGAAACTTCAAACGGATCGTGATTTCGATTCCTGGTTCTTTCGGAATCTCGAAAACACCGAAACGTGTCAAATTTTGGAAAACTGACACTCCACGAATTTTCCAGAAAATTAGGTTAAAATTATTTGAAAATAAATTTGATATTCAGAAAATATACCTCGAGATGGTTACAACATAAAAAACTGGAGGTCAAATGAAGTCCGGAGTTGAAAGTTATGGCCCTTCGAAGTTGGTAAAATATTTGAAAAGGAAGGCTGAATTTATGACGAATTTGGGATAATTATGACGAAAAAAGAGAGAAATTTTGAAAAAGAAGGTATGAGAGATGATTTTATTTTATAGGTTCAATATATATAAATAATGGAAAGCAATTAGTGAATTAGGATACGATTAGAATTCAATCAATAAAGATATGATTAGGATTACCAACTAATTTGGATAGGAATATGATTAGTTCAAATTAGAAATAATCTATCTAATACTAGATATGATTCAAATAGGATTAGAATTTATAATGGATAAGTCTCTCCATAAATTTAAATCAAATAAATTATTTAAATCCAAATCATATGAATTCAAATCCAAATCTAAATCCAAATCAAATTCA
Source organism: Iris pallida (assembly GCA_029216955.1). Lineage (NCBI taxonomy): Eukaryota > Viridiplantae > Streptophyta > Magnoliopsida > Asparagales > Iridaceae > Iris > Iris pallida. The sequence goes on from JANAVB010000489.1 coordinate 23,716, forward strand.
ACATAATAACTTTAAGATAAATTTAATGTTTATCAAAGCAATTTAAATCATATAATAGATAAATCGTTAAATCAAATAATATTTCAAATCTAGACTAGATAATTTTTAATGCCACAATTAGTCACCATAAGTATTTTAAATAATGTTTGATGTTATCAAATAAGGTAAAATATATTTTATAGATCTAAATCTCATTCAAAATAAATTACTAAATCTTTTTATTGCTCCAAAAACAATCATGATTTTCAAACTATTTTCGAAATCGATATTTTTTTTTTGAAAATCCAAACATAATAATAAATAACTTTATAATTTTAATAATAAAATTTCAAGAACAAATATTATTTAAAACTAAATAGTACTTTCAAACCGTTAATTACAAACTATATTTTGAAATGCAAAAAAGTAGTAAATATCTTTTACAAAGTTTCAAAAATAAATTACTTTCAAACACAATAAAATAAAATAAAATAAAAATTTAAGAAACAGGGGTTACAGTACGTTTCGAACTTGAGAAGATGTGTCGACCTCAAGAAGAACAAACTGACGGGCATGAAGAGCCATGATTGTTATGTATTCATGGAGAGGTTAATTTCGATTGTATTTCGAAAATTCTTACCCCGGGTTGTCTGGGATCTATTGACTGAGCTTAGTATATTCTTCAGAGATCTTTGTTCTACTAAGTTGCTTGTCGATCGTCTAGAAAAGCAAGAGAACGATATTATAGTAACACTGTGCAAGCTCGAGAAGGTATTTTCTTCTGGATTCTTCGACTCCATGGAGCATTTACCAATTCATCTTTCCTACGAGGCACGTGTTGGTCGGCCCGTCGGTTATCGATGGATGTACCCGTTTGAGCGGTATTTGAACCACCTAAAGAGAAAGGTGAAAAATAAGACTCGGATCGAGGGTTCTATTTGTGAAGTCTATGTTCTCGAGGAGATTACAAACTTCTGCTCGACGTATTTCAAACCTCATGTTGCTACTAATAGAACGAGAGCTCCGAGAAACGACGACAGATATTATGAATCTAATGATGGAATACTGAAAGTATTCAATGCGTCCGGAAAGCCTTCGGGGAAAATAAAGAAGAGATATTTGAATGATGAAGGGCTAAGGGCTGCTCAGTTGTATATATTACTCAATTGTGACAAGGATGAAGTGAGAAGCTAGAGGGGGTAAGTAATTAATGATGAGCTGGTTTACGTCATCTCAATGTAATAGTATAATCTAATATTATAGTACTAATCGGCGGTTGCTTCGTTATTTTTCAGCACATATAATGATGAGTTGAGGTCTGTTAGACCCTACATAACAGACGAAGCATTAGAACAATAAATGAGACATCATTTTCCTTCCTGGTTGAGCGCATATGTAAGGATCTCAGTAATTACTCTCTTCTAATGCAACTGCGCAATAAATAACTTACTATCGCTTATTTGGTATTCAGGTCGATCGTCTAATTTCATCTGAGACTGAATCAATTAGAACTTTTGCCAAGGGACCAATTACTGTCGTTAAAATATGGCTAAGTTACTGTGTGAATGGTTTTAGGTTCAAGTCTACAAATGCTCCAATCAGAGACAGCTTCCTGGATCTTGAAACCACGAAAAATAGTTGTTTGTGTTTCAAATCTTCGAACTACAAAGACGTCGATCCGGGCAATGATTTCTTTTGCATCTTGCGAGAGATTGTGGAGTTGACATATAATTATGGCAGAGAACTTGCTAAGATCGTGTTGTTCAAGTGTGAATGGTTCAATCCGATTGAAAATCAAGGTTGGAAAATTGGCAAGCATGGTCTTGTGGATATAAACTACAAGCGTAGATATCAAGGCTACAAACTATCTATCCTATCAAGTCAGGTTCAGCTCGTGTACTTCACAGCTTATCCGAGACAGGAAATAACAAGGTCTGACTAGTGGGCACTATGCAAGACTAAAGCTAGAGATACCTTTGACGTTGACGAAAAAGCTTATCAGGAGGACGAGCTACCTCTTGTAACAAATATAATAGATGTGAACTCCATGGAAGTTACTCATTGCACGACTAATAATGTAGAAGAGGTAGAATTATCCGAAGAGAAAGACGAAGACGAAGACGAAGGCGAAGATGAAAGTGAAGATGAGGAGGAAGAGGAAGAGGAAGAGGAGGTCGAGGAAGACAAACAAGATAAATTTTTTGAAGATGATTGAGAGAGATGTACTTTCATTTTGTTATTATGTAGACTTGGTTATTCTGTAGACTTAGTTATTATCTAGTCTTAGTTATTATCTGGACTTCAATGTTTTTGTAGAATGTATTATTTGGTTTTAGATATTTCTTGTATAATTTACTTTCATATTTCTGACTGTAGAATGTACTATATATCTGTTTATTTGTTGTATCATCATATGTTGTTATCAGGTATGATAGGACGACGCAGAACGTTTGGCAGGTCCCGATGTGGATGGGATTGTCACGTCCTAGAACCAGAATACTAGAGAGCGGGGGCAGACACAGCCAACTACGTATATAGAAGTATAATCTACCTCGATATACGGTCATGACTGTCTAGATGTATGAGAGTTTATCTACAAACCATCAGTCTCTTATGGTCAAGAATAAACCTAGTGTCTCAATCTCAAGCAAGCAATAATAGTTACAAGATGTTAGACCATCAGATATTCAATAGTAAGGCGTCCTATACTTTTTATATACATATGATCATGAAGCTAGTCGTACAAAATGCAAGGACTAGCAAGAGTTTCAATCATACATGATTGACCCTAGGATTTGTTAATCATGATACAGCCCGTAGGCAGACAAGAAATATAAGTATTCAACACGAGCTAACACTTGCTCGGCGGCTAAATGCCTCAAAAAAATAATTTTACAATAGAGTGGGAGAGCAAAATAAAATCCACTCATTGCCAGGATTTCTTCTAATGGTCACCATCTGGCAGGAAGGCTGGGAGATCCTCGGGTGCTACTCCGAAATCTGGCCATACAAAACCAGCTGGGTCAGACCCCAGAAAGAGCCAATGCCACAAGGGAGGCTTCACTTAAGAACTAAAAATAGCATATTAGCAAATGAGAACATAAATGAAATAACAAAAGACATGAGTTAGAGAAAACAGGGTGATAAATGATAAGATAATTAAAGGACTATTCCGGTAACCAAGTTACAACCCGTAAACCAAACAAGGACTGGGGTTGTAACCTTTCACCTGAACAGAACTTAGTCTTTAACCAATTATCGACAAGTAAAGCATGAAAAATATCCAGAAGTAACCATGTACTGGCAGTGTCTAGATAAGATTAGACAAGACTAGACTCCATTCAATATTCACTGCCAAGTAAAGAGTACGGCTTGATACTTTAACTAACTAGGGTTATCATAAGCCTAGTTACTAGCAATATGCAATGAGATGTTCCAGCAGTCACAAGCCCTGCAACTATCCAGGTTATCCAGGCGAAGTTCATGTAAGAGTTGGTAGCGGATACATCGCCCAGGAGACAAATGTATCCCTTGTTCATATAATAGTGGGTACATCGCCCAGGAGACAAATGTACCCTAAGAGACTTATTATGTGACTTGGAGCGCAACACATGACAGCGTACATATTACTTATTTATCTCAAGAAGTGCCCCATATAACAGTGTGCATGGAAATGTGTCCTACTCGACGGCAGGCTCCAAGTCCATCAGGTATGGCCGGGATAACGGGATCGCCTGTAACCGAAAACATCTTCTCTCTATATGAGCTACTTGATCAATCTAGTCATTAACCTAGTCATATTCAGTATGAATCTCTGACCGTGGAAAACCAGGGATTTATATCCTAGATATGATGCGAGAGACGGGTAGCTTACACAAGCACAAACACCCACGGTGTCTAAAAGAGTTACATTAGCAAGGAGAAATAGTCGTCGCAACAGCATCTTGATTAAGCATGTCATGATTAGATTTACTTGTCATGTCAAGAGTGCACCACGACGGGCCACTATTATGTAAGCAAAGAAAGACATGTTAAAGAGTACACCATGACGGATCACTATCATGTAAACAAAGGAAGATATGCACAAGAGTGCACCACAATGGGTCACTATCGTGTTCTATCCCTACATAATCATGAATGAGAGAAACTTGTATAAAATAGCTAGTAACATATTCATGAAGCCAAGGAAAAGATCTACAACTTTCATGTTGGAAGTTGGGAAAAAGTCTGGCCACAAATCATGCAAATAAGACATAAAATAGCCAAAATATGCACTATGCGGCCTATTCTGCGACATGCGGCCCATTCTGCGACATGCGGCCTATGCAGCCCATACGCGACATCCATGCGGACCAACTGCGACATGTGGCTCATACGACACATTCGCGACATCATACGGACCAACTGCGACATGCGGCCTATGAGGCCATTCGCGACATCATACGGACTAACTGTGACATGCGGCCTATGCGGCGCATTCGCGACATCCATGCGGACCAACTGCGACATGTGGCCTATGCGGCACATTCGCGACGTCATGCGGACCAACTGCGACATGCGGCCTATGCGGCCCATTCGCGACATCATACAGACCAACTGCGACATGTGGCCTATGCGGCCCATTCGCGACACCATGTGGACCAACTGCGACATGCTGCCAGATGAACATAGAAGATGACCAAATAATCATTTGGCCATAACTTTCTCAAAATAAGTCGAAATCTAACTTTTTAAAGGTCCATTTTGAGTAAAATCGAATTCTCTACAACATAGAACAATCAAAACTTGAAAATAATGAAGTTTGGTGGATCAAAACCCAAGAAAAACAAAAATGACATAAACTTAGATCTATAAGAAAATATCCATCAAAATAAAAAATGCCAGTTCGAAAGTGTCTTAGAATCGTGTAAAGAAAATAATGGAACAACAAAAATGGAGTTCCTTCTTGAAGCAAGTTGCACTTGCCTAAGCTCTTGGTAGGTGGAGAGAGTTATGATGAAGAAGGAGTAAATAAAAAGTAAGAAAGTAATGAAGAGAGAGAAAGGGTTGGTGGGTTTATAAAAGGGGAGGGTTTTCTCATAATAAATCAAAAGCCCAATCAAACCAAAATAAACTAAACCAAGCTAAACCAAGACCAAACCAAGTCAAAACCAACCTAGACTAGGTTAGCAAGTCAAGTCCAACTACGGGTCACCTGACAAACGTCAGAGATCTCGTATACGTATACAAAAATATGTATAACGGGAAACGGAAGTGACAACTCTACCTACCTTAAAGAATTTTGTCCTCGAAATTTAATCAAGAGGCTAGAGATGTCGGGGCCAGCTATACTAAGGCACAAGAAATCTATGACTAGCAACCAATCATGCAATCCTTCACGCATGCAAGGAAATTATCTTCCTCCATGGTCAGAACCATAGCCTAACCTTGCCCTCTGGGTGCTGGTCCTCTCTGCCGATTTTGTATCTGAGCTTGGGTCTGGGCATACTGCTGGGGCCTTTGCTGCTGGAAAGCTTGTTCTTGATGCGGCAATGGCCTCTGAGACTGATACTGCTGTTGTACTGGTGCTGGTGCTGGTGCCCTAACCGATGGATTGGTTGGGTTCACTGACGATGAGCTGGCTCTATTCGGACAGGACCCTATCTTATGATCCGGTGTCCCACAAGCCAAACACAATCCCTATGCTCTGCGATACTCCGAAACAACATGTCCTGGCTTCCCACAATGAGTGCAGCCTATTGCCGGAGACTGCTTTTGCTTTTGCGGCTGAGGGTACGCCGGTGTTGAATGCTGAGCCGATGAAACTGTGGTTATCCTCCTGGGGGCACCAATTGTCAAGGTCCTAGTTGCCGGGACTGGTGCTGATGACTGGGACAATTATCCATGGGACCTCTTCCGTCCTCCGGTTCGATCTATTATTCTCTAGGATGTATACTCATGCTTCCTAGCGACCCTCAAGACAATATCAAACGTTTGGTACTCAACCTGCTCCACGGCTAGAATGATTTCTAGGTGGAGCCCTTGCTGGAATCGCTGGGCTCGATTCAATTCGGTCGCCACCAAGGTAGGAGCAAACCGACTAAGTCTCGAAAACTCGACCGCATATCCATCGACCGTCCTGCTCATCTGTCTGAGATTGATGAACCTCGTTTGTAGGTCGTGTCGAGCCATCGCATCAAAATACTTGATCTGAAACATGTCACTGAATATCGCCCATGGGACGGGCGTCGCCAATCCTACTGCCAATATCGCCCACCGGGTGCGGGCTAAGTCCAATAACTGTAGGCGCACTACAGCCACCTTCTCTTCCTCTGGAGTCTTGGCTGCTTTCAATATAATCTCGATATCCTGGAGCCAGGCATCGGCTGCGATCGCATCTTCACTGTCGTCGAAGAAGTGAGGGTTCAAGCACTTAAAATTATTGGTTGTAATGTTATCTTGATAACCAACTCTACCCATGGCTGTCTGTACTGTCTGATACAGGACATCACCATAACGATCATGTGATGTAAGCAATTCTCTGATAAGTCCAATCAAGTCCCTGTTGTCGGACTCTGCAGGCTGGATTGGCTGAACTGGGGCTCTGGGTCTTCAGAGTGCATGGTTCGAGATGCCGCTCCAGAGTACTGGGCTTGGTCTTCTTGTTGCTGCTAGTCCACTGGAGGTGCTCCGCCTTGCTGATCGGTAGGACCAGGAATAATGCCGCTGAAGAAACGACATGGGAAACAATAAGAAAGGACCATGATAGATCGAGGATATAAATATGTGATCGAGTCAAGGTTTCGAAAGATAAAAAGACACGAGTAGAGATCAAGGGCGAGTGCTGATTGAGACATCTATTCGGTGAAACCCTCACACATCTTGATTTACAAGAACCTGTATGGGCCACCACTTAAACCGTGTCATGCCCCAGAACCAGAATACTGGAGAGCGGGGGCGGACACAGCCAGCTACATATATAGAAGTGTAATCCACCTCGATATATGGTCACGTCTGTTTAGATGTATGAGGGTTTATCTACAAGTCATCAGTCTCTTATGGTCAAGAACAAACCTAGTGTCTTAATCTCAAGCAAGCAATAATAGTTACAAGATGTTAGACCATCAGACATTCAATAGTAAGGCATCCCATACTTTTTATATACAGATGATCATGAAGCTAGTCATACAAAATACAAGGACTAACAAGAGTTTCAGTCATACATGATTAATCCTATAATTTGTTAATCATGATACATCCCGTAGGCAGATTAAAAATATAAGTATTCAACATGAACTAACACTTGCTCGGCGGCTAAACATCTCAAAAGAATAATTTTACAATAGAGTGGGAGAGCAAAATAAAACTCACTCATTGCCAGGGTTTCTTCTAGTGGTCACCATCTGGCAGGAAGGCTGAAAGATCTTCGGGTGCTACTCCGAAATCTGGCCATACAAAACCAGCTGGGTCAGACCCCAGAAAGACCAAGTGCCACAAGGGAGGCTTCACTTAAGAACTAAAACCAGCATATTAGCACATGAGAACATAAATGAAATAACAAAAGACATGAGTTAGAGAAAACAGGGTGATAAACGATAAGATAACTAAAGGACTATTCCGGTAACCAAGTTACAACCCGTAAACCAAACAAGGACCGGGGTTGTAACCATTCACCTGAACAGAACTTAGTCTCTAACCAATTATCGACAAGTAAAACATAAACTGAGAAATGTCCAAAAGTAACCATGTACTGGCAGTGTCTAGGCAAGATTAGACAAGACTAGACTCCATTCAACATTCATTGCCAAGCAAAGAGTACGGCTTGATACTTTAACTAACTAGGGTTATCACAAGCCTAGTTACTAGTGTCACGACCCGATCCCAAATTATTGGGTCGAACCGGATCATGCCCAGCCTGCACCATTGTGAGACGGCGGTAGTAAGTTATTCTATATGCAGGTATTCACAACAACATCTATACATTTGTCACAACTTGAATATACGAAAATTTAAAAAAAAACTTTTTATTCAACAAATGAAAGGTACAACTGGAAATGAAAGAACTGAAATAAAGTACTGAATTCAAATTAACAAACTCCAAAACAATAAAACTAGAAAATTGGAAAACAACTAGCTAGGCGGTCGGCTCATCGGCCTCAGGTTCTGCGTCCTCCAAGGGAGACTCTGGCAATACCACAGGGTACAATACCGGGTCATAGTAGCTATTGTACAATAGCTCAGCATCCTCAATGTTACCTAAAAATTTTGGTCTCCAGTCTGGAGGGAGCAAGTACGAAAATGTATCTTATATTTCAAAATAATAATAGAAAAGTGCAGCCTAAACAGTTGAAACAATACTTTCCAGCAATTTCACAATTCATTTAAAATAATATGATTTGAATATGTAAACGTCTATGACCGGCTTGGGTTGTACAATAGCATCTTAGCGACGCGATACGGCTTATCCCCGTGTGTAAGAGGGGTAAGCTCGCACAATAATAATATACAATATGATGGGTATTGGTCATAAATGCTATACTATTCCCCCAATATCCCCACAATCAATATCAATTAATATTTGAACCCTAGGAGAGGGTTCCATGTAGCAATGTGGTTTAAACAAGCAACTTGACAATTACTAAATAAAATGCAAGAAAACATAACCGTAACTTGCCTCTGTTGATTGACTGGATCGGGAAAGTCGGTACCGAGGAGGAAGTCAAGTATGTCTCCGAGATCCTACAGTTGAGAACCTTGACTTAGAACCATAATAAAACCATTCTAGGTGTGCTAGTTACAATCTCTAGAAGCATACCCTAGTCAGGTTTTAAGTTATTAGTTAATCTACCGGAAATTGTCTAACGTCGCAATCTACGTTCGTTATCATTTTAATTGAATAAGTCGGTTACTGATTAATTGGGAAAAATAGCAATTACCGGTTAATTTGGCAAAACTTTGTATTTTAAATATATATATATATATAAAACTAGGCTTTTTCTTTTAAATGAGAAAACATGTGAATTGCTAAATTACTAGATTATTTATTATGAGAAAACTTATAATTTTCTTTATAAAATATATATCCATTTTATATTCTACGCGTTTAACGGCAAAATCAACATTCCAGAAAATAAGAAAAAACTACGCTACACAATACATGGTCACAGAGAAATAAAGAAAAAACTGGGCTTATGACCTTACAAAATTTTACATAAATTAAATAATCCTAAGGCGAGCTCTGAGTGTCGCGAACGGTCCAAACAGTAGGCCGAGGCCCTGCACGATAAATACTAAAAGCAGTACCAGTTCTAAAATAAATTATAATTAAATTAAAAATTAAAGAGTCTCAGACTTGGTCGTGCAATCTCATGTTGCGGCTTACGCCTCAACGTACAGGTGACCTTGTATCGTTTGCGTTTCGTCGAGGCTCATTCGACCGATATGGTCGTCGCCTAACGGGTGGTACAAAATCCATAAAATCCAAAAGTCCACAAAATCTAATCTATAAATCATTTTACAAAGACCGGTTTTCTTTGGAAAATAGGTTTTATTCAAATTGCTAATTTTTATAAGAAAATTTCTTTTTAAAATATTTTCTAAAAATTTGGGCAGCATCTCTTCTGTAATTGAGATAACCCAATCGTGGGAGGATGCCAATCCGCAACACAAATAAATATCCCAAACCAGGGATCACCAACCCAAAAATGAATATCCAACCCAAAAGTGAACCACAACACAATATATCCAAACATAGAAAAATATGCCGCGGCGTAACCGATAATCTATGTATCACCCAAAAGCAACAATAAAAATATCGATTCCCGAAACGGGATCGGGACCGTGTCATTACAGACTATCTACGAGAGGGATATGAGGACACAAAGTTATACCTCAAATGCTCGGCTAGATCTCTCAAATATAAATATTAGAAGAATAAATTTTGCGGACAGCGGAAAACGGCTCGGAACAGAGTGCTGCGGAACTCGGGGCAGCGCTGGAGCGGAGCCGACAGGGCTCGGGGTCGACCGAAAGCTTGGGGCATGCCGGGAAGGTGCTGGCCGAGCGGACACGGCGGGACAGGGGGTCACCGAGGAGGTGTTGGCCGGCGGGCGGCCACATGGGCAGCACGCGAGCGACGCTCGGGTCGGTAGCGGCGCCGAGGTCACAGACGGGCTAGGCTCGGGTCATCACGGACTCGGGAGTCTCCGATCATCATGGAAAGTGATGCGAAAGCTACGATGAGTACGGACATCGTCACAGGGGGCAATCCAAAGGTGGATCGGGGTGCTGGACGGACAGGCCGCAGGGGAGGTCGGCCACACGGGGTCGCTGGACAACGAGCGGGCGTGGGGAATTGGGGCAGACTGCTGGCGGCCACAGGGTGCCCGGGGCGGCCGAGCGGGGCGGACATGCGACGCCGGAGGCGGGCCGAGCGGGGCGGTTGTCAGAGGGACGCGCGAACGGCGGAAGGCGGCCGGGGATCGGCGTGGCTATGGCACGGGTTCGGGACGCGAAAAACTTCGAAAGGTTGGAGGAGAATGGTCCGGATCGGTAGGTCTCGCCGAGGTGAGCGCGGGGATGGCTCCGAAATTGAAAACAGAGAAGAGAGAAGGAAGTTGTGTGGGTTTGAGTGGAGGAAGAATGGTGAAGGTTCTGTGAGATCTCAAAGTTTCTGAGGGAAACTTACGTAAAGGAGAGGAGAGGAGTGCGGGTAGTGGAGAGAGATTTGTGGATCTGAGCGGTGAGTAGGGGTTGTGGGTTGAATGAGTCAAGTCATTGGTTAAGTTGGGTTCATCTAGTTTAGTGGGCTTTAAGTCATTGGGCTTTGGTTGGGCTAGGATTTAATAGTTACTAATTAATCATTTAATTATTCTAGGAAACCCATCTAACAATTAATCTATAATAACAATAATAATAATAATAATAATAATAATAATAATAATAATAGTAATAATAACCTAATCTAAACTAATAATCCTAATTAATCTAAATATCCAATAATTAATCTAAATCCAGAAAGCGGGTTTCACAACCTTTCCTCCTTAGAAAATTTCGTCCTCGATATTTCAAAGATAAGGGCCGGGGGTGCAATCAAAATCTTTTTGGGCACGAGAAAATCTAGGTACAATTATGATCATAAAATAGGAGAAAATCAAATAAGGTCTCGTGAAACAGAAAAGGCAAGAAAGAAGCGAATGTCCACAGTTTATTGAGAAGGCAGAAAGTAATAGAATCTTTTGAGATGAGGGACTAAAATTTCAAATCAAATTAGAATGGGGTACAAGGCTTTATGACTCAGGAAAGATAAAAAGTTGTATGATGGTAGGATATCAAGGATGATTAGAATAATATAACTTATGATAAGAATGTAATCGAATAAGGTAGTTCCTATTGAGGACTGAGTGATAATCAAAGGGGATAGAAAAATATCGTATCACTATTTCAAGGATCAAAGATAGGATATGCGGGAAAAATAACTTACAAAAATAACAATCTTATTAATACCCCATGCAAAAATCCAATTTCTAACTTGCTAAACTAGTTGATCTCTAAGTATCTACAGAAAACTAAGACAGCCGCCAAGGTATTAGAACTACTCTATTTGGAATCATAAATCACCTAAATCAAATTTTCTTCCGTCGTTGTATGTAACTCGCATGCCAAATGTATTTCAATTTCAAGTATGTCTTTCGATCAAAACATTTTACAGACATCAACTTCCAATTGTCAGTCATTCTTCCAAAACTGACTACATCAAAATTGCAATCTTCCCTTACCATAGTAAATCCTTAGAAAATTCTTTAAGTTGATCCATTACCTATATTCAAAAAATTTCAATTCTTGAAATCAATTGACAGAATTACAATCATTAATTAATTTTAATCTTTAACTATGCAACTATCAATCGTTCTCATCCAAACGCATTAGCAAAATACCACAGAATCCCAATCGTTCTTACCATAACCAATATGAGCCTCCAATGTTTGGTAGAAATTGCAAATTCAATTGCTCCTTTCCAAAGTTGTATGCCAATGGTCTTATCTCAATTCTTCTCTGCTTATTCCTTCTCTAGAACCCATCATTCCATTGCTCGTGTTATTCCTTCCATGGCTATATCCGTCCCTTCTAGGTATATTAGTCATCTAATCATAAAAGTTGATCCTCCTCAAGTGTTCCTTGATCATTATATTCACATGTTATATATATATATATATATATATATATATATATATATATATATAAAATCCAAATTCACTTCTTCCATGGGAGAACATTACCAAATCCTATACTTTCCTCGCTAACTCTACCTACGTCTTCCTTTATCTTCAATAACTCTTCCTTTAAGCATAAAACTTAAAATCGTCAAATACCATCATTTTTTAATGAGTTTTAGACACTAGCGAACACTACTAACGATTCTATTCCAAATAAGTCGCAAGCTAGATATACCACTCCCTCAAGGCTAGCTTACTCAAGGTATTCTTCTACCTTCTCTACCCTTTAGCTATCTAATCTCATTAGAAGAATACCGATCCTCTAAGGATGCTCTTACCAGAATAATATAATAAGGTTGGTAGGTAACTATCTAGGTTTTTTTTGCATAAAACTATCAATCTGCTTTATATATAGCAGCAAAATATATAACCATCCACAAAATATATACAATATACTAAAATTGAACCTTGGAAGGAATTGAGGAAATACAGATTGATACGGTCCTAATAAGTTCTAGAAAAAAATCAAGTAGAATTTTATAGGAAAACTATTCTTTCTGGTTGTGATAAGATGTTTCTGAAAATGGGAAGCTGCAAGAAATACCAATCCTTTAATCCGACAACAGTCAGAATAATTTGATGGTGCAGAAAAGACAACCATATTATGAATATAGTCTTAGTAATATTCGAAAACCCAAATATATCCGAAGTCACTTTGCCTCAAATTCATGTCTCGCCAGAGTGCACCTGACTGCAGTAAATTTTGGCTCCATAACTAGAATAATGATAGGTTACCGAGTGGTCTATCAACTTTATCCATTTCTGGCTAAACAACAAAGAAGACAAATTTGATGCATTTAAGACGTAGTCTCAATAATATCCAAAAATCTATCAACACTTGAATCTCTTCAACTTAGAGTCTATGCCCCGCCAGTGTACAACTGGCTGCAGTATACTCGCAGTTTTTATAATTTAAATAGATGGTTACGACGCATATGTGCGAAGCCATATTAGGTCACTGAATATTTTCTTAACTTTGTCCATTAAAATTCTCAAAGAGAGAGCTCAACAATTCAAAAGTTTTCCAATGACTAAAGAAAATTCAATAATAGAATGGAATCAATTCTCTGGTCATTCCTGCTTCATGATACTCAAGCTTTGAGTTAAGAAGCATTCTAGGCTTTGAATTGATCAATAAGTTGCATAGAGAGAGTAAGGTTTCGAGTTGAGTGGAGGAAATCAACAAATAAAATATTTTTGGTACTTGGAATAACTTAGGAAATATCAATCCATATTGGAATTAATTTTCAAAAAAATAGTTCCCTTGGGAGATATGTGAACCAGCTAACTTGAACCAATTCTTTTGGTAATAATTAACCTTAGGGCTTTATGGTTCCAGAAGAATTTGGTTCGGGATTGGTCCCAAGAAAGCCAATTGAAAATATTGTCAAGATAAATGGTTGGATACACTAGTCGTAAAAATACTCTGGATAGATAAAAGTTTACCAAGTTTGCTAAAGGAGAATTTGAAACTCTAAATAGTGAAATAGATCTAGATTCTAAATAAAGATAGAGGAGTAAGATTTGATCAACAAATGGAGAAGTTGGAATAGGTTTGCTAAAGAAGGAGATAAATAAAAAAAATCTAATCTTAATCCAAAAACGGCGAGAGAGTATAGATCCTAAAGTATGCTATAACCTGATAAAGATATGAGATATGGAAGAAAATAATTCCGAAAGCCATGGGACACTAAAATATACCAAAAGTCTAGAAAATAAAATAGACAGTAAAACATACCATCATACAATCGGCCTAATCTAGATAAGGTTTAGGTACAAACGTAAGCAAGGTAACCTATAAAACTATAAGCAAGCCAAAATAAATATTTTAAAATAAATAATTTCTTCCCTATATTGTAACATAGTGAATATAGTAGACTCTATGTTCACCATGTATATTATATCACTTCTAATTATTATCAGTACCAACTAATATCTAGGTATTCCAAAATTCTATTCTTCCAATTCTTAATCACCTAATATATCCTTGAGAAATACCGTCTTACATACATTCTCAGTAAGATTACAATTTAGAAATTGTATCGTAGGGGAGACATGACTTTGGGAAAGATCTTAGCCAAAAAAAGTGTAATCAAGGGTAATATGTTATGCTTCGGTAGGGTATCATCTAGTGTTAATCAATAATTCTAGGTATCATCAACTCTTCTGGTCCTGGTCTGGTTCGAGCAGCCTCCAGCTGCTCAATCTACTACTACGATTCTTTCGTCATGTTTTCTTGCGTCATGCATAGAAAACAAGATCTTGCTAGTACCGACTGATAGGCATAGGTCAGGTTGTCTTCTTAGCCTGGCAAGTTTAGGGGCAAGCATAAACAAGGTAACCTACCATTCTATAAGCAAGCAAAAATAGTTACTTATACATAGATAATTCGATCCTATGTTGTGACAAATCAATATTTTAGTGTTCTATTTGTTTTTAGGTATGTTCACTTAAGTTGTTGATTGACCTGCATGGGCCACCACTAAAAATACGTCATAATCCGATCCCAAATTATTGGGTCAAACCGGATCATGCCCAGCCTGCAGCGTTGTGAGGCGGCGGTAGTAAGATGTTCTATATGCAGGTATTCACTGAATATACAAAAAAATTAAAAAAAACTTTTTATTCAACAAATGAAAGGTACAACTGGAAATGAAAGAACTGAAATAAAGTACTGAACTCAAATTAACAAACTCCAAAACAATAAAACTAGAAAACTGGAAAACAACTAGCTAGGCGGTCAGCTCATCGGCCTCAGGTTCTGCGTCCTCCAAGGGGGACTCTGGCAACACCACAGGGTAAAATACCGGGTCATAGTAGCTATTGTACAATAGCTCAGCATCCTCAATATCACCTAAAAATGTTGGTCTCCATTCAGGAGGGAGCAAGTACGAAAATGTATCTCACATTTCAAAATAATAATAGAAAAGTGCAGGCTAAACAGTTGAAACAATACTTTTCAGTAATTTAACAATTCATTTAAAACAATATGATTTGAATGTGTAAACGTCTATGACCAGCTTGGGTTGTACAATATCATCTTAGCGACGCGATACGGCTTATCCCCGTGTGTAAGAGGGGTAAGCTCGTATAATAACAATATGCAATATGAGGGGTATTAGTCATAAACGCTACACTATTCTTCCAATATCCCCACAATCAATATCAATCAGTATTTGAACCCTAGGAGAGGGTTCCGTGTAGTAATATGGTTTAAACAAGCAACTTGATAATTACTAAATAAAATACAAGAAAATATAACCGTAACTTGCCTCTGTTGATTGACTGGATCGGGAAAGTCGGTACCGAGGAGGAAGTCAAGTTTGTCTCCGAGATCCTACAGTTGAGAACCTTGACTTAGAACCATAATGAAACCATTCTAGGTGTGCTAGTTACAATCTCTAGAAGCAGACCCTAGTTAGGTTTTAAGTTATTAATTAATCTACCAGAAATTGTCTAACATCGCAATCTACGTTTGTTATCATTTTAATTGAATAAGTCAGTTACTGATTAATTGGGAAAAAATAGCAATTACCTGTTAATTTGGAAAAACCTCGAGGTGTACAGAAGTCGGCCTCTTGCAAGACAGAAGACGCTCCTCTATGCTCCGAGCCAACTCTAGGCTCTGATAGTAGTCAGTCATACCGTTCGTCACTATAAGAATGCCAATATCTGGAACTAGACCATGGCAAAACCTACGCATCATCTCCTCAGGATCTGCAACTAGACCAGGAGCAAAACGGCTCAAACGACTAAACTTCGCTGCATACTCGTCAACAGAACGGTTCTCCTACTGGATGTTCTGGAATCGTATCCCCATGGCTACCCTAGCGGTGGTCGAGAAGAATTTCTTCTTGAGCTGGGTTTTAAACTGATCCCAAGTGGCCTTCTCTCTCTCGAATAGCGGCTCATTCCTGAACCAAACTCCTGCCAAGTCTATCAACAGAAATCCCGCTGTCTCGACCTGGAGGTCACTCGGCAACCTAGCTCCAAGGAGCTTCCTCTCTATCGAGTCTAGCCAGTCATCTGCTACTACGATGCCCTCGGTCCCTAAGAAATCCTTCGGGTTCAAACCCATGAAGTCCTTGATTGTCCCTGCTCTCTACCGTGGCTCCACAGGTGGTGGGACCACGATACGCTCCTCAGAACGCTCCACGCTCTGACGGAGTAGGGTGGTCTGCTCCTGATGGGTTGTGAGGAACCCCTGGATCAGAGTGAGCAGTTGGTTCCCGTCGAGTGTGACGAAAGCCTGGACAGGTATAGTAATAGGTGGTGGTGGGAGTATCGGGTCCTGCTGGGACTGTGATGTGGAAGGTGGTGGAGGCATATGGGTTGGTGGATTTATGGAGTGAGGGAATATGGTAGGTGGAGGTAGAGGTGCATCGGTCAACTGGTCAATTGACTGGATAGGGAGTGTGCCATTCTCAGGTGTGACATACTGGGATGAGCGGGTGAGCACCATCTAAATAAATAAAAGGGACTTATAAGGACTCTTTAAAGTAAACAATCATAAACAGAAAATCTAATTATAATAGCGAGCATATGATGTGAGACGCCTATGTTGTAATCCTAGTATTCCTCTAGGTGTTCTAAGAGTCATTCTTAATGTTGTCTAGTTACCTTAAGTTCCTAATTGCAGGCATGCTTGGTACAATGACGTAACCAAACAATTTAGTCTTGACCTGCATGGGCCACCACTAAAAACATGTCACGATCCGCTACCCAAATTGTTGGGCCGGGCCGAGTCATGTCCAGCCTACGTTTGAGATAAAACGTAGTAAGATGTTCTAAAGATAAATAAGACAAGATCAAAGTGTGCTAACAATTCTATAAGTAATAATGAGACAGAAATATTCCAAACACAAAAGTCATCTCATATATAAGTATGTTCCAAGTACATGTCCAAAATATAAAACTGGATACAGATCCAGTTACAAAATACGTAGTCTAATACATGACTACTCTAAATATCCTGAGCAACTATACAAACTAGACGAGTTTTCCCGCAGGTATATCCTCGTATGATAAAGTCTGGTCCCCGACATCAACTCCATAATAGGAATCGCAAAGCAACTCTTCCTCAGTAAGTATACCTACAACATTTTATCCTGTCAGGACGGAAGCAAGTACTGAATCTAACAAACATATAATACTGATCATGTGATGGAAAGAGATAAAATGACATATCTTGTTTTATCCAGTTTTAGATACATTTCTTTATGCGAATAATTATTTGTTTTAAAGTTTAAAACTGTAGTAGGTGAGTGATCAGTCAATAGGTAATCAGGATGTACAGTGGTACATATCAATTTTTTGAAGTGTACATACATACCCTTAACGGCATCGGTGTAAGTCCATACACAAAAACGGTATCAGACATACGACAAAGTTACATATAGAATGTAACAGTGCTCGGTAAATACATACGGAGAAGGGGGGCATGATCACGTACACTACTAACAGTTTTCCCTTAACCCGTTGTTTAAACATGTGAGAGATATAAAAACTGTCCTAAACATGGTAGAGACTGAAAGTAATACAACATGTGAAGTTTTAACTTGCTACCCAAGGATCAGCATTTAACATGGTTGGAATCGCAGTTCATTGTTGTAACAGTATGTAAAGTTTGTAGAAGTACTTGCCTTTAGCAAAGCAAAGCAGTGATAGAAATGCTATAGATGCCTGGTGACTCGTCAGTGTAGAAATAACACATAAACTTAGTTTTTGTACTAAGTTAAACACTAAGACACTAGTGGTGCAACATGACTTTCTGACAGGACACCTAGCCAAGTGATGACTTTTGTCACGACCCGCTCCCGAATAATCGGACACGAGTCGGACACGTCCAGTCCACGTTGGGAGATACAACGTAGTAAGCTTTACTAAGCATCTAATATCTCAAGTCACATCATGAAATCACATCACAGCATCTAAATACGTGCTAAATAATATTATAAATCACCATGACTTTATAATACAAAATCAAATTTAAAGGTAAACATGTACAACAAATCACAATACATCACTAATCTCCTCGTAGCCTCCAGGCTAGCAGAGTATCAACCTGCATGTCACCCATAATGCTATAGAAGAAAGTCCCGACACCTGTAACGTATCATGTCAGGAAAAGAGCAAAGTATAACCCCGACAAGGCGCTCTAAACAATGTAAACTGAAATGCATAAAAAAGAATCACAATATGAACTATGGTACAAGACAGGAATATGAAACTGTGGTACAGCAATAACAGTGAAACTATGGTACTGGATCCATAAACAATGAACTATACTACCAGTGTAGCATGCATTTGAAATAACTATCAGAGTATGTGACCGGCTGGATAAAAAATGAACAGTGAACAATGAACAATGGTACGGCTTAGAGTCCCACGTGCACGATATGAGACCTAAGCTATTAGTCAATGCCTAGCTAAAATAGGATTGGTCACATATATGTAGTATTTCCCCACCCCAATGTACAAGCAACAAATACTGAACAATGAACGATGAACAATGAACGATGAACGGTGAACAATGAACAATGAACAATTGTGTGTACAACGTGTCAATATGAGAACATGAAGCAAGACAGAAATACAGAGTAAAGGTTCGAGTTGGTGTACTTGCCTTATTTTGGTAGCTCGAGAATAGGAGAGTATAAATCTGAAAGTCCACCTAGATATTTGGCATAAATAGGTTAGAATATAATCACTGGCATTATCTATCTATTTGCTAACAAGCTAACTCGATATTTAAAATATTCTAGCCAACTATATATACTAGCTAACAATAGTTTTTAGAAAATATACTCTAGCTAAATAGCCATTATAAATATACTAGCTAACTATTATATATTAGCTAATCTCTAGAAAATGTATCCTAGTTTAATAAAATGATTACTAATAACATTACCTTAAACTAAGTTTTTAGTAAAATTCATTTATCAAAAGATACTGGAAATAAAATGCTAGCAAAACAAATTTTTAGTAGAACACTCAATAAAAATACCTTGAAGTATATTTAGCCAAATTATTTAATATCCTAGAAAATAACTGTTAATTATGATACTTAAAACTAAATATTAGGAACAATTTTATAATGAAATATATATTAACCAAACATTTACCAAACATTATTAGAAAGATTATTAATTATAAAGACAATAGAGTAATAATAATAAGAAAACTAATACTTAGCAATTAGTACATATAGCATAACTTGGGATCTGGACCCAACTTAGTCATTTAAATGGCTTAGCCTAATCCTCAAAACTATTTAATAGAAATTCCTAAAATATTCTTACTGGCCGCAGCCCAATCCCACATTCATTAATTAAAATATACAAAATCTTCTTTCAAAATATTTTTTTTGCCTACAACTTATACAAAATCCAAAGTAAAACAATAAATGGCTACCAGCCCATCAACCCTAAGAAAAACCGAAGCCCACTAACTATATTAAATCCCTAATAAAGTCAGCCTCTGCCCTCTGCTCTCTTCAATTGAAGAGAGAAAACTAAATCCACAAAATTCCATAACAGGAAGAGGAAGAAGAAGCACAAACGAGCGGAAAGGGAAAGTGCTTACCGGAACTCCGGTCGGTTGCGGCCACCCAGAGGCGGCGCTAGCTCGGAGGAGAGGATGGATCTGCTGGATTCGAGAACAACGATGAAACCCCCTCCTGGAGGCGACGCTGTACTCTGGATCCGGACGTTGGACGTCAGATCCGACGGATCTGGCGGTGGATGGCGCTCAACTGGTGAATAGGCGACCGAAAATCGACCAAGGGTAGTCCTGGATCGGATCGACGGTGAGAGGTGGAGTCGCCAGGTCTGGAGCATGGCAGCGGTCACGGCGAGGTACGAGCTCCGGTCGAGCAGAGTCGATGACGGATCCGCACTCAAATCGGTGGCGGTTCTCTAGATCGGCCGGCTAGGCCTCACCGGAGACATAGCGGTAGGGAGGACGTCAGGTGATACTGGTGGTTGGGGTCGTGTGGTCAGGATGATGCTTTGAAAATGATGATGTGGTGGAGGAATATGGGCTGGAGGTGGCTAGCCCGGTAGTGGTGACGATGATGATTCCCCAGGGCCAGAGTTGGCCGCGCTGCACGGTGGTGATGGACGGCTGTGATATACGATCCCGCGGCTGATCGGCGGAGGATCGAGATGAGCGGAGATGAACGGACGGATTCGGGAACAGATTGAAGGAGTCAGGATCAGCGGGTCCAGCGAGATGCGGACTCTCGGTGTCTCATGGACACCGCAGCTGCCATGGCGATTGGGAAGATCGATGCTGGTGGTCGGCAATCTGATCAAGATCAGAGGAACAAGGCGGAGGCGGAGGCGGTGGTGAAGAGTCGCCGGAATCCGGCGATGATGCGGCGGAGGATGGCCAAGGAACAGCAACGGAGAGTGATAGAAAATATAATAAATTTTTGTGTAATAAACTATTGGAAGTCCCAATAGTTTAAAGGAGGAAATGGAGTGTTCTCCAAGACTTGAGTGGCAAAAATTATAATTTGTAATAGATCTAGGCCTTATAGTGGAAGACCCCCAACTAATCCATAACTAATTTCCAACTAGCCCTTAGCCAATACTAACTAATTTTATTAACTATTCTTAACCAAGGCTCCTGCCAACAGTCCAAGAAATTCTTGGTAGGCTAATTAGTGAGTTAAATCAAATGAAGTTACAATCTAATAATAGCACCTCGATTTAAATCTAAAAATTGGGTTTAGAAAATGGACATGGATTGTTACTGATTTGGGTTGCTGGGCTGGCCTTATTTAATTGGCTATTAAACTACTTTGGGTGCTGACAACAACTAATCAATGGTCGAGCCTAAATATCCATGGCCTGCTACACTTGATGGTTATAAAATAAATAGAACTTTGGAGAAGGGTCTATGGCTGCAATGAATATTACTCAAAAGTATAGATATCTACTAGAAGGTCCTATTTAGGAAACTAATTATAAGTTAATTTCAAAGAAGAAACAATATATGGAAAAATAGATAGATAAATACTCGTAAAGATTTTAATAAAGCCAAAATATATTATGAATTTGTTTTTTAAGCAATATTATAATATTCTGAAACTCAAATTCTGGAAAAGCGGGCTTACAAATCTACCCACCTTATAAAATTTCATCCTCGAAATTTCAATCAACACAATAGGTATAATCAAAGTAACCTAAATGCGAAAATTTTAAAATTAGGTAAAATCGTTTGAACATTGAATCAGAATTGAAATATGATTTGCAAAATCAAGTTTATCCAGAAGTGATCGAAGTTTAAAACATAGGCACAAAATGTTTTGTCACACTTAAGCATGATCAAATCCAAATTTTTACGTATAGTAAAATATCGACAAAATGACATAATCATGCTTTAAATTCTAATCACGATAAAAAATTTCGTGACATAAGTAAAAAGATGTTTAGTTATAACTAGCACATCTATGAAAATTTGAATCACTTAACTTGATTAGTCAAAAAATGTTCAAAGTTATTTAGGCTTGGTATCATCACAACTAATAGGACTACAAGTGCACTTATACGATCTATAAAAATGATATGACTAAAAATAGCTGAACAAAACTTCACAATTTTTTTATTATTATATATATAGGGCAAAATCAAATTCTAGAATCAATTTAAAACATGATCAAATCATCACTCAAAATCATTTAGGCGTTACTAGCACGATTTTGGCTAAAAATTCGACTCATTTAAAACGATTTGTAAACACATGGTCAAAATTATTTAGATATAATCTGGTCATGACTAAGAGAGCCAAAATTAATCATGCATGGCTAAGTCAAAAATCAGAATCATATAATCATTACTAACACGATTTTTTTACACCATTAATTCAAAAATATTATCAAAATGTTGTAGTCACTACCAATAGATAGTTTCATTGAAAACTGAATAGTAACTATGAGGATAAAGGGGAAAATCAAGTCACTATTAAAAGATTCTTAGGAAAAATCAAACGATAGATTTAATAAAAATTAAACTAAGGAATTAACTCACGAACTAATAAATCACAAGCTCTATAATCATTACTAATTAGCCTACCCCAGATCTTCTTCACCACATTTCCTACCTTGACCCAATTTTAAAATGTTAATACCCAAAATTAATCTAGGTAACTAGATATATTTCTCCCATTTATCCATATAGCTATCTACCATATACATATATACACATATATTCGTAATTGTACATCGGCTAACTAATATACATAGTTACATAACTATCAAATTAAGCAACCATCAACAAAAGTCATACAAATCACTAGAGTTGAACCACGAAAGAGGTTTGGTTAATAGGGGTTGAAAGGATAGTCCTAATGAGTTCTAGAAAATGAGGTAAAAATTCTATATGGAATACATGGTACTAGAAATAAGTTCTGAAACTTGGAGCAGACACTAAACTTGAATATGACCAAAGTTTAAACAATTCAAAAATTTCTGGTAAAGTTGTCAATAACGATAAAAGGCCAAATAGGGAATCATGAATATAGTCTCAATAGTATCCGAGAACCATACATATCCGAAGTCACTTCGCCTAGAGTTCATGCCCCGCCAGTGTAGTATACATCTAGCTGCAATGAACCTTTTGTGTCCATGACTCCTATAATGATAGATTATCGAATATCCTATCAACTTCATCCAGGATTGCCGAAACAACTCCAGAGGTCAAAACATTATGAATTTAGGACATAGCCTCAATAATATATGAAAACCTATGAATACCTGAAATTATTTCGACTTAGAATACATGCCTCGTCAGTGCGCAGCTGACTGCAATGAACTCGCGGTCTCCATAATCCAGCTAAATGACTGCAGTGCGCATCTGCCACGCCATAGTAGGTCGTCGAATATTTTCTCGACTTTGTCCCTAGGAATTCTAAAGGAGTTTATAAGAATTCAACATGAGTGCTTAAAAGTTCTAAAAAGGAATGAAGTAAGTGTTTGTTCTCTGACCTTACTCTATTGAATGAGTGGATGATATAGACTTGTGGATTTGATCAAACCCGACTTTGACTAATATAAATAATAAGAATTCAAATTGAGTGGAAGAGCTAGTGGAAAAATATTTCTGCCATTAGAGAAATACTAAGAGATATTGACCTATATCAGAATTATTTTGACAAAATAATTCTTTATGGTCAATGAAAAGTTTGAGAAACTAAACAGACAAGTTTGAGCTAAGCAGTTAATCTAGGGCTCTAGAATGTTTGAATTGATCAAGAAAATCAGATTGAAGTAGTTCAACAAAATCATTAAAGGAATTTAGAGGCTTGAAAAATTAGTTACTGATGAGAGGTTGGCTAAAAATAGGAGTCAACTTCTAAAATAGTAATTTGGCCTAATCACTAAAGAATTCAGAAATCAATAGGAAGATAATTCTCTGAAAATCTAGGATATCACTTAGCCACCTATGAGAAAATATTAACCATAGCACACATATTAGATACATATATATAATCAAGCAATTCGGCCTAAGCTGTGATTGAACATTCCTATATCGTAGGTTCCCAATGGTACTCTAATCCTAGGCACCATTGGACGACCTGCATAGGCCACCACTAAAACATGTCATGACCCGCTCTCAAATAATCGAACACGAGTCAGACACGCCCAGCCCACGTTGGAAGATACAAGTAGTAAGCTGTACTAAGCATCTAATATCTCAAGTCACATCATGAAATCACATCACAGCATCTAATACGTGCTAAATTATTATAAATCACCATGAGTTTATAATACAAAATCAAATTTAAAGGTAAACCTGTACAACAAATCCCAATACATCACTATCTCCTCGTAGCCTCCAGGC
>JANAVB010000490.1:0-28331 GCA_029216955.1 Iris pallida
TAGGACCCTTATATAGGCACAAATACCGGACAAGACTTGGTTTCTTAATAAACTTAAACTATTTTATTTTCTTGCATGATGCTCTCGCATGCTTATTTTTGAACTAGCTTGACCAATGCCGCTATTTTAGCACAGTTTTGCATGCTTATCCTTTTATCGAGCTTGATCAATTACAGTATTTTATTGGAGGCCTCCACTAATATATTGTCTAATTAGAACCGGTACACGATGGTCTGATCAACCTAAGTGCACTTGGTTCGCCTTTTTTTAAATCTACATGGATTGAGATATAGTTAAATATACTTGCCCACTAGGCTCCCATCCACGACAACCTTGACAATTTTCTTTCAAATTATTCCGTCGCCTTTGAATCACGTGTTCGCATTCAATAACACCTTCTTCGAACTTTTTATCGTTTTTGTCTTTCACTCATTTTAGAAAGACAAAACACTCTCTAGATAGATAGACATGAAGTATTCTCCTAGTGGTATACACATAAGTATAGCTAACCATTGACCAAGTTATGTGACTATAGCTTCATCTTGACTTACTCGACCTTCCCTCCAGCCTAGATCTATGATAGTGATCTTCTAATCGCTTGACACTTGGAAATGATTAGAACCGTTCCTTGACTATACCCTAACCAAGAAGAGTACCTTCTCTCTAGAAACCATGTTCCTAACTTATTTACTTTGATCTAATAGATTCTCTTTATTTCGTGCTTTAACTTGATCTTTTGTGTGTTAATTAGCACCTTATAAACTCCTACTTCCTATATTAGATCTTTTGGTGTCCCTATCGTGACTTTGATATTTGGAGCACAACACTAGACTTTTTCTTCCAACAAGTTTCATATACAAGACCTAGACGAGCCCCCTTCACGTAGACATATCATGTCTCACTAGAACACGTCCCCTTGTACTCTATTTTTATGATACGACTTTCATGTCAAACGGCTAAACTATAACCTTTACCATGATACCAATATACTTTCCGACTTCAATTAGAGACTCAATTTTGACTCATATCTTTCGACCCAATGTATGATCTACTTAATTTTCTAAATGCTTAACTTGTGTTTTATCTTGATTGCTTAACCCTTGTCCTTTTATTTTCGTGCCTATCTTGATTTACTTAGATGCATAACACCTTTTACTCTTCATGCAATATTAGCAACCCTTACTTTTTCCTTCCAATTAAAGTGCTTCACTCATATTTCACTATGATTCCTCCGTAGTTTATGTAACCTTGTTCCATGTATGATTCCCTTATGTAAAGATGAACTTTGATCGCAACATCCTATGGTTAGTAGAGGTTAGATTAGGAAACCCATAAAGGAGAGTAATGGCATAGTTGAATAATATAAGTTGAATATGCATAAGTAAAATCTTGCGGTAAACCCTCTTAGGTGGAGTACATTTTATGATCTAACGACAGTAGATTCTTGATCGACAAATTGGTTCTTGTGGTAATCTATTGTTAAGAGAATTTTTGAGATGATAGATAGGGTGTTTGAAGTTATTAGATTTCATGAAGGGTGTAAATTCTTAAACTCTTGATGATCTAAGAATTTAACTATGTGATGTTGGTAAATATAAATGTTATAATAAGGTGAGATAAATTTTACACTCAACTAAATTGATTAAAGAAATTTTTATGTAAATTCTTGAAGGTAATTATGCTACAGGGAACTAGCTCGAGAAAAAAAAATATGTAGGAAGAAGAGTATTAGAGATTTATTGCATGAAAAGTTTGGACCTATCAAAGATTTTATGATTTTTGGATGTAATTTCACATCGAAGCAACTTTGAATTGATCTTCGACTAAATTGATTAAAGAATGACTGGTTAATTTCAAGAAAATGTTCAAAGATGAAAATTTTGTTGGAGGAAAAATATTTACAGATATAAATATATGTTAGAGATGATTGAATTGAAACTTCTAAACTTTGGCATTCTGTTATGAGATATCGCATTTATAGATATATTGCGATCTAAATGTGTTTTATGGAAATTCAAGTTCATGGAATTTGAATCTTGAGAAGACATAAACACCTTGAAGACTTATTGTCAATAAAGATGATAGTGACGATTCGAAAGACCGTGACGATACTAAACATGATTCAAATATGGAGCTAGTAATCTTAGGAGATGATAAAGAAAGTTATTAACAATCTTCGAGATTTAATCAATTCTAGGATTGATGGTTGTATGATCAAATTAGACAGAGAGGGTGGTCATACACATAATCATCTGCTAAACTTCATCCATTGATTACATTGATCTAATATCTAAATTGATGTTTCAGTAAATTCTACTTCGAAGCCCTCGCTCAATGATTTAGTCGTGAATTCCTATTGTCAAATATTTCTAACTTCTCGACCCTTCCTTCCTCTTCAACCCTATCTACCCTAATTATTCCTAAATTTCGAGGACGAAATTCTTGTAAGTTGGGTAGGATGTAAACCCCTTAAATTTTTACTACGATTTTTTAAAAATAAATTTGGTATTGATTTTATTTTTCGTATTTGTACATCGCATGCGAGTACGTATATGCGATAATATATTTTTATGTACACAAAGGTTTTATTAAAAGATTTTCTTCGTATGGGAAAATGATTTGTTTTTAAAATAATATATGATAAATATTTTAATTGCTTAAAGTTATGAAATGCGTCGTGTTGAGATTGCAAAATATTTATGTTAAAGGGCTAGTTTATTTTATTAGAAAATTATGTTTTACATAAATATTATTTTTACATGCGAATATATAAAATTTAATTCATATAAAGATATATTTTCGAAATTAATTATTATTGATATTGATTAGGTCGAAAAAGATATTTAAAATGTTTATTGATTTAAGTTATGCAAAGGAAAAAAAAGGGATTTATTGAATTTATTTTAAATAAGCTTTTAAATTAAAATATGATTTATATAGGTATAGATTAGAATTGGAGTTTGAATTACAAAATTGATTTTAAGTCAACTTGAATTAACAAATGAATTATCTAATAAGGATTTAATCCATTCTAATCCTTATCCCAATAGGAGACACCACCTCCTATATAAGGAGATAGGTCCTTGTTCTCTCCTGCACCTTAAATTTCAACCCACAAATTTTTCCACCCAAAACGTGATGTGCATCGTGTCTGTGATGCACATTCTTATTCCAGTATTTATTATAGTCATCCCGTCGTATCGGACAGCCCCCGAAACGACGATTCCTCTCCCTACCATCGATCCCGGGCCCGGCCACCCGGCCAATACCACCACCATCACCATTGCCGTCATCTCCATCATTGCCAGCACCATCACCATTGCCGTCATCTTCCTTCAGTACTGCCGACACCCCGGCCCCTTCTCGACGTAGCCCCTGAAACCCTCAACCACCACATCCACCATGCCTCTCCGACCAGCACACACCAACACCACCAACTCTACCGCCAACCACCGTGGCCGACACCACGAGCCTCCGCCACCACAAAGTCAAAACCCCAAAATCCGTCATCACCACAAAAACACCAGAAAAATAAAACAAAGAAAAATGAAACCCAAACCTCACCTCCATCGTCGTGCCAGAGCCGACGAAATCCATCGGCCTCCTCTCTGCCTCCATGTCTCATCCCGTCCCCGGGTAGCCATCCGCCTCCACAGCGTGCGCCCGCCGGTCTAAGTGTCCGCCGTCGCTCGGTTGTCACACCTCGCCCCACCAATGAACGCCCGTCGCTAAACTTCACACCACCGGCCCGCTCTCCATACGTCGCTGCCCGCCACAGGCATCCAGCCCCAGCTAGCCGGCGATGGCAGCGCCGCCATAAAGAGCCGCCGCCCTAACGACTGGTGGCGAGCCTTCGAGAGCCACTAGCACCGGCAGCACCGGCAGCTCCAATAGACCTCCGCTCATCGCCCTCTCCTCCCTCTCTCCTCCCAATTTTCTCTCAACTACTCCCGCCCCCTTTTCTTAATGCCTCTCACATTCTCTCTTCATGGAGTTCTCATCTCCTTAAAAGGAGAACAGCTACTGTATATTCTTATTTTTTTTCCTGTGGTTGGTGTTATTTTGTTTACTTTGATATTATTATTATTATTATTATTATTAATTATTATTATTATTATAGTTATAATTAATTACTTTTATTAGTAAGAGGTTATATTAATTATTGTTATTATTTTTAAATTATTAATATATATGAGTAATATTGTTAGCCGTATTATTAAAAAGTTTTGCTCTTTTATCACGGTTAGTACTAGGTAAGTAATTATATAATAATTTCCAAAGTGTTATTTTGTACTTAAGACCCCATATGTAATTTCAAACATAGTTAAAACCTAAATATTATTATTTTTATGTTGTAAAGCAAGTTTGTTTTAGCCATAATTTCTCAGTAATTTCAAAGTATTAGCCTCAAAATATTGGGATAAAATAAAAAGACAGTTCCTAAATTTTCATACACATTTTCAAGTAGTATAGAAAATATTTTATAGTTTTCAAACCTAAAACATTTTTTTTACTTATATCTACTTATAAATGTGTTCGATTAATAAAAGTCTAGTTTTTAATTATTGTAAATAAATTCAAAAAAAGAAAAGAAAAGAAAAGGAAAGAGAACTAGTATACGTATCTATCTCCCCAAACCGCGATTATCACCATTGATCGCGACTGATCACACGTCTCTATTTCCTCGCTAATTCAGACCATGTTTGCATGGACCTCGGCTATTAGACAAAACTGGACTTGTTAGATCATCACACCATACCAGACGTAACACCAGGCAAGATAGCTTACCATTAGCTGTCTATTTTACTTTAGCTCATATTTCATGCATTATTTACTTTCTGTAAAATAAACTGTGATACATGGCATAAGTAGATAAAATTTTACTGTTTAGTTCTATTTTCTGCTATGTAATATTTTCTTATACATTGAACTTTGATTTAAGGGACCACCATTTGTGTGTTGCATTCATAGGCCTTGACACATTTGTACCACGGTTTGCGAGTCACATATAGAACTCAGACATACGTGACTAGCTGGCCACCAGTACGTATAAGCCGTGCAATAGGATTAATCGCTAGTATTGTTGCATAATTTAGTTTGACTTAGCGGTTAATAGAGGTTATATATGTTGTTGAAACAATATAGTAGGCATTGGGCGGGGAGGATATATCCTTAGCGTATGGGCTACTTTACATATTTCCCTTGTGACCGTACGCTCCATCGAAGATGCGGGTTGACGACCCCTTATTTACTGCTGGCCACTGACGTTCGTGGAACGGTTATGCCTGAGGCCCCTGGTGCCCTAAGGGAGGACCATGCCAATCCTATTTTAGCCAGGGCCCATGCGTTGGAGATTGTTCTTAAAACTGTATTCACTTAGACCGGTTAGGCACCCTTATCCGTTTGGTTATGAGTACTATTGGTTTGGGTACTTGTATTTGACCATGGCTTAGAATAATAACTTGTCGCAAATTAGTTTGCCACATCTGTCCTTGTTTGGTTGTAGGTGTGGCTTACTACTCCGATAATAAGGTATTTAACCTTGTTATTGTCCGAATACCATATTGGATTCATGGCTTGGAAAGATACTTCATCATGGATTAGTGTGCCATCCTCTGTCCTTATTTGGTTGGAAGGATGGTACGCTAATTCAAAGGTGGAGTGTTGGACCATGTTATGATCTGATTGACTTATTATTGAGCAGTATTTATTCAGTTTATATGGCATGATATTGTGTATCTTGTTAGGTCCCTCTGTGGACCTAGTGATCTCTCCAGGTGTGTGCTTTTATGATGTTCTGCAGGTGCTCTAGCCAAGACCATGATCTATACTTTCTTTGTGGATGATAGCATTTGGATCGTCTTTGCATCGCTAGACAAAATTCCTCTATTATGTATCTCTCTCTTTTAGTATGTAGTGGATTTGTCTCCGCCCAATGACTTGTGTAAATAACAATTCATAAGTTATTATAAATTATTTCTTCCTTATTTGTGGATGAGATTATTAGTGTGTCATGGTTTACTATATTTTACAGCTTATGTATACATACGAAGATTTCATATATTGGAGTATACTTCGTATGTATGCAGTTGGCATGTCTACGTACATAGTCCTATGTATATTGGGACTAGGGCATTACAATAAAGCTTGATATAGATGAAAGTGGTACACCAACTGAAGTGCGTAAGTACATAAGTATGATTGGTAGTTTATTATATCTTACTGCTAGTCGTCCAGACATTATGTTTTCAATATGCTTATATGCTAGATATCAGGAATATCATAAGGAATCACATGTGAGCGCTATTAAGTGTATCCTTCGATACTTTAAAGGTACTTTGACAACCGGTCTATGGTGTCCTAAAACTGATTCGTTTGACCTGATAGGTTACTCGAATAGTAGATTTGCTAGATGCAAGGTCTATCATAAAGTACCAGTGGCACATGTCATTTCCTAAGAAAGTCCTTAGTTTGCTGGTTTCTAAAAAGCAAAATTCTGTTGTATTATCAACAACCAAGGCTGAGTATACAGCCGCAGGACGTTGTTGTGCTCAGATTTTGTGGATGAAGCAAACTTTGGAAGACTATCAGTTATCTTATAACCACTTCCATATTTACTGTGATAACATTAGTTCAATGCATCTCATAAAGAATCATGTTTGTCATTCTCGCACTAAATATATAGAGATTAGACATCACTTTCTTAGAGGCCATGTTTTATAGGGAGATATTAGTTTAGAATTTATTGACACTGAATATTAATTAGCTGACATCTTCACTAAATCTCTAGCTGAAGACTGTTTTAAATTTATACGAAGAAAATTAAGAATTTTGGATGTTGAAGTTATACAATTAACTATTACTTGACCAAAATTCATAAATTTGTAGAAAATATTTTGGATACAAGCCGAAAGGGCCCTTCTGTCACGCAGGTGTAAATAGCCTGAAGCGACACGGTATACTAGTCTTCAGACTACCACTAGCTGGGATCGGTCCCTACAGCTAACACAAATCATTATATACATTTTATGTATTTTTGGTTAATTGATATTTTTTTCATCAACACAAGTATTTCGAATTATACTTTGCATAAATGATAAAACCTGTATCACTTTTCTTTCCAGTTCTATCCTGACTACTCAGGGACTGAACTCGGACCGAGCTCTGTTCGAACTTGATCCAGAGTAATCAAAACAGAAGGTGGACATTCGGGTTCTTCTCTTTAAAACCCTATCAAAACTTCATCTTCTCCATCAACAACAGCCGAAAAAAACCACCCAAAACCCTAACCCTAGCCACCAGATAACTCCCTCTTCCAAGCCTCTCAAGCCCTAAAAACATGGATTCGGAGCTATTCCGGGGTTCTTTCCACTGTTTACAGTCATTTCAGTATTTTTCTACTCTTTCCACAAATTTAAATTTGTATGGCTCCCAAAATTTCTCATTCTTCCAAAAAAAGAAGGTTGGAGAAGCTTCTTCCTTTAATGTTCAAGGGAAGGTTTATTTCTTCTATTTAGTCCTGTCATGTCGGACGGTGACTATTTCAATACTTTTATTTTCATATCACAATATGCTTCAGATGAATGATTCAATGATTTTCATCAACGAAAAATTTGTTCTGGATGTCTAATCAATTTTAATTTGTTTTCTGATGATACAAACATCTTTGGACACTTCGACCTTGTCGACCAAGTTCAAACCAATTTTCCTATTTATTCTAATGTAATTCGCATATTTTATTGTAATCTCTCGTTCACTAAGGGTACGGTTAAATCAAAAGTCAGTGGAATTGACATTGAGTTTGATGCCGATGATTTGGCAATTATGCTTCATATTTCCAATGTAGGGGATGCATTAATGGATATCACCTCACTGCAATTTCCAGCCCATATGACTTTTGAATTTTTTTGTGATTCTTTATGTGCACCAAATTCTTGTCCCAAAGTAGTCTTCACCCCAAGCATCTGAACAAAAATTTTATGATATGCATCGGATGGTATTTTTTGCTATTCTTCCAAACAAACGCCCACCGATGACATCACATACTTAGATCCTTCCTATAGCTCTCCTTCCCAGAAATTTTGAAATATTTTATTTTTAACTATTTTATTTGAATGGTGATTTTTAGATTTTTGTAAATAATTATTTAGTTAATTATTACGGTGGATGACTTAAGACTTTGGAGTTATGGAGCACAAAACGATTAGGAATTGTGGCACGGAGATGTCGCAATGTGCCTTGACTAGTACTAACCATGCCAGGAGAAACCTAGCCATAGTGATGTCCTAACTAGGAAAACCTAGGCAAGTTGTGACATGACCATTGTAAACATTTTAATTATTCATTATTGTTTTATTTGACATTTAAGTGATCCGGTTGTACCAGACTGGTCCGGACTGGACCCGGACCGGACCAAACCCAGGTAGTCAAGCGGCACGTCCAAGGACGTTCGTGTTGAGGGAAACTGGTATGAGAGTGTTGTATTTCATTTTAATAATTTAATGAGTATTTTCTAGTATTCTCTAATAAATATTATAAATATCGTTATTAGTTGACATTCGATGATATTTGTATAAAATAGGTCTATGTACATTTTAGAATTTTAGACTGCATATAATGGTATATGTACACCATTATTGGTTTATTAAATTTTGTAATTATTTTATTGGAATTGTTATTTAATATATTATTTTTATATTATTTTATTGTCAATAAATATTATATACGTGTGAATGTGAATGTATGAAAAAATAAATTTATTATATGTGTAATTGTATGTATATATAAATATATAATAGTGTATGTGTGTGTTATATATATATATATATATATATATTTTTCTTTTTTTTTTTCTTTTTTTTAAAAACCAAGCGGCCGTGTCGAAGACACCCAGCCACCGCTTGGCCCGGGGGCCGTGGGCGAACCACCCAAGCCACCCCGTAGGGGCTCGAACTCCGTCCGATGCCCCGTGTGTGTGTTATATATATATATATATATATATATATATATAGATATATATATATATATATTTCTTTTAAAAACCAAGCGGCCGTGTTGAAGACACCCAGCCACCGCTTGGCCCGGGGCCGTGGGCGAACCACCAAGCCGCCCCCGTGGGGGCTCGAACTCCGTCCGATGCCCCGGGTGCCAATGGTCCTACCGTGGGCTACAAGGCCATTCGCGTGTATATATCTATATATATATATTATATATATATATATATATATATATATATATTAAAATATATATATATATATATATATATATATATAATAAATATATATATATAAAATATATATATATATATATTTAAAAAATATATATTTTTATAAAATATATATATTTTTTAATAAATATATATAATTTTTAATAAATATATATATTTTTAATATATATATATATATATATATATATTATATTATATATATATATATATTTATTATATATATATTATTTTTAATATATATATATATATTTTAATATTTTATATATATATATATATATATATATATAATATATATAATATATCTTATATATATATATATATATATATAGATTATATATTAAATATATATATATATTAATATATATATATATATATATATATATTTAATATATATATATAATTTTTAATATATATAATATATATTTTTTAATATTTTTTTTTAATATATATATATATTTTAATATATATATATATATAATATAAAATATATCTATATATATATATTATATATATATATATATATATATATATATATAATATTATATATATATAAATGTATATGTGTATATATATGTGCATAAATGAATATATAAAATCTATGTGTACTTGTGTGTGTGTATAATAGATGTTATATCTACTTATGTGTACATACTTCGAAGAATTGTAGGTTATGGATCATTGCTAAAACTATAGCCTTGTTGACCTCTTTGCCCTTGTGTCAATATAAGGTAGGGTACCTGATAGCATATCACAGATGAATCACGGACCAAGGGTTTACCACCGCCCGGTATACGAACGAGGCATAATTCTCGGTGAAATGACTTCAGATGTGATTACAAGTTTAGGATACTAAAAAAAATAGAAATGCCCTGTATGTCCCATAAGACCCAAAGCCAATACTAGTGGAAGCTCTATAGTCGGTAACATGTCTCTCAATTTAGCATTATGTGATCCTTGTGATCTATTACAAGGTAAGTACTGACACTAATAGGTTTACCTAGAATATGAAATTCAAAGTCCATAACCCATTAGTCGACCAAGGCCTTATGGATAGAAGATAGTAGAATGCCTATATAAGCAATGACACCAGTAAGGTTCTAATTCTCCCAAAACTCGAACTACTTGTATCTCTTTTCAAAATCTCGCACACTTGTATTTTGACTATCTTGACCAACACTGCTATTACAACCTAGTTTGCAAGCTTACTCTTTTATCGAGCTTGATTCAAGACATGTTTATTGGGGACGCCCGCTAACATATTGTCTAAATCAGAATCAGTGTATTACGGTCTGATCAACCATGATGCATTAGGTCGCTCTTCATCTAATTACCCTACGTGGATTGAGATGTAGATGTCTCTAGGATCTCATCCGCGACTGCTTTGATAATTCCTCTTGAATTATATATTCGCCCTTGAATCATGTAATTACATTCAGTGACATCTCTCTTGAACTCTTTATTGTTTTGTCTTTCACTGATTATAAAGATGAAAGCTTGTAATTAATAAATAGATACAGAGCATTCCCATGGCTATGATAGTTGTGTAGCAAGTGTGGCTACCATCGGCCAGTCCTGTGACTAGAACCTTGCCTTGAGTTACTCGTTCTTCCTTCGACACTAAACCTACTATCCTAATCTTCTAGTCATTGGAGTCCGAGAATGATTAGGATCTTTCTCTTGATCAAATGCAACCTAGGAGATTACCTATTCTCAAGAGACCAAATGTTGTGAGCCTCTAATAATTTGTTTGAAGTTTGGTTTAACAAGAACCCTTGTGACAATAGTCTGGCAGGTTTGACACCAATAGAAGTTCACGACCCAATCGTTAAACCTTTTGCTTTAGAGTTGGTTACCCCGTCAATAACTCTTATACTATAGATGTGTATGTTCCTCTATTTTATCAACCATGTGTCATGGTACACACTCATTTTCTATTTATTAAGAAACGATCCTTGACTTGACTTATAACTACCGTATTCCGTCACGTTGTACCTTATTCTCTATTAACCAGAGTCGAGGTGCAATATTCGGACCTTGAAATCCTTCTAACCCCATTATTCTTAAAACCATATCCTAGCTTCTAAGGTGGGTAGACTGTAAGCCTTCTTGGATATACGAGGATTATCGATTGATTAGAATAATTTTCCCATTAGAATGATAGTTAGTGCCCCATGGACTCCCCTTTCCATTTAGATTATTTGTGTCCCCGGCCGTGTCATTAATATTCGGAGCATGAGACCAGCTGTTATCTTCCAACAAAATTTTTATACAAGATCTAGACGAGCCCACCTTCACCTAGGTATATGTCCCACTCAAATACGTCCCCTTGTACTGTATTTTTTATGGTACGACTTTTAGGTCAAAAGGACTAGCTATAACCCATACCATAATACTGGTATACTTTCCGACTTCCACTAGAGCCTCAACCTTGACTCAATTCCTTCGACCCAATAGGTGATGGTGATCTACTCGAAGCCCACTACGCATACACCACTAGTGGTGCCACTTGATAGAGGCCTCTTGGGCTACTTAAACACAAAAGTCACCGAAGGCGCATTTTGGACTTTAGGAACCTAGCTAACTAACCTGACGGGCAGCTAGCTCAACCCTTGGATAGAAACCTATTCTAGAATATCCTAACCTAGTAGAAATAGTTCTATCTCGGGACCTTGTCTAGTCAATATAGATTGAGATCCAAGGTTCATCCAACTAACGATTGATGTCCAGATATGGAACTCATTAAGACCCAGTAAAACCCATCCAGACATACCACCATATTTGGACTATAAAACCAAACTATTCGAAATCGGTCCCCATCCCTATTATGTCTCCACCTCTTAGAATGTAATGTCATTCGTAACCCTTATTCCATATATCTAAAGTCGCGATACGATCTTGTATTGCATTTATATCCCTTGCTTGTATGTTTAAGTAACCACGGAATAGATCACAATCTTTATTTCATAAATTCTGTTCTATTTGGAATCCTGATTAGAGTAACTTCGAGAACAGAATTATGTATTGTATGGATTGCAAGCCCTCTAGGAAATGAGAAGTTCTTCGATTTAACAAGTAACTAGACTAAGTAGCCCAATCTAGAAAACAAGTCAATGGTTCATAAGCATTCTTTCTATCTGTATCATTGGATACTCTCTATCGCTCTTGAAACTTTATAATTGCCTTTGACTATTCATCCTTATCATCCTGTCCTTCCTATTACAGAGCGACGAATGGTCATGCTTATTAGAATTTACCAATAATCTTAGCTACTTGTGTAAATATCTTGCTTATTAAAGTTTGGATTGTTTGAATGGTAGAAGAGGAATTAGAGGCCGTATGCAGTAAATAACTATTGGTAGCAAGTATAAAAGATTATAAGCTTTTAGTTTTGAGGAATAGTATGAGCAAAGGTGGGTAGAAGTCCTGTAGGTCATACAGTTATAAAGGCTAGGAGGAGAGATAAACTATTTAGAGGAATTAAAATTTAAGGAGATTAAGGTTAAGGTAGACTTTCCTTTTGAATTTTAAGGAATAGTTATGAATTAGAATTTCGAGGACGAAATTATTTTTAAGGGGGGTAATTGTAGCTCCCCTTCTCGAAAATTTTGAAATATTTTATTTCTAACTATTTTATTCGAATGGTGATTTTTAGATTTTTGTAAATAATTATTTAGTTAATTATTACGGTGGATAACTTAAGACTTTGTGGAGTTATGGAGCACAAAATGATTAGGAATTGTGGCACGGGAGATGTCGCAATGTGCCTTGACTAGTGTACTAACCATGCCAGGAGAAACCTAGCCATAGTGATGTCCTAACTAGGAAACCAAGCCAAGTGGACATGACCATTGTAAACAGTTTAATTATTCATTGTTGTTATTATTTGACATTTAAGTGATCCGGTTGTACCAGACTGGTCCGGACTGGACCCGGACCTGACCAAGCCTAGGTAGTCATGCGGCACGTCCAAGGACGTTCGTGTTGAGGAAATTGGTATGAGAGTGTTGTATTTCATTTTAATAATTTAATGAGTATTTTCTAAGTATTCTCTAATAAATATTATAAATTCGTTATTAGTTGACATTCGGTGATATTTGTATAAAATATGTCTTTGTACATTTCAGAATTTTTAGACTGCATATAATGGTATATGTACACCATTATTGGTTCATTAAATTTTTTATTATTATTTTATTCTGATTGTTGTTTAATAATAATATTTTTATATTATTTTATTGTCAAATACATATTATATATGTGTGAATGTGAATGTATGAATAAATAAATATTATATATATGTGTAATTGTATGTATATATAAATATATATAATAGTGTATGTGTGTGTGTGTGGTGTGTGTGTCTATATATATATATATCTATATATATATATATATATATATATATATCTATAAATGTATATGTGTATATATATGTGTATAAATGAATATATATATAATATATATGTCTTGTGTGTGGTATAAGATAGATGTATATGTGTGTATATATAAATATATATATGTACACGTATAGGTGTACATATATATATTATAATTTTTATTTTGTACATATATATAATATATATATATATATATATATAAAATATATATTATAATATATATATTAGACTATAATAGAAATAAATAGAAAAAGAAAAAAGAATGAAAATAAGGAGGAAACCCCAACCCACAACAAGCTATCCCAAACCCAGCCAAACTGAAACCCACGAGCCCAGCTTACGAGCCAAACCGAGCCCTACATACACACGACCTATTATACATATGTAAATATATTAACCAAGTGTAACCGAAAGAGAACGAGGAAGAGTCATCGACAGAACGAAATCGAAAAAACCCTAAAACCCGAACAAAACCCGACGACCCGACACCAGTATCCGCCGCAGCACGCACGCCTGGGCTTCGCCTGCGGCCGGCCAAGCCGCCACGGCCGCGCCAGAGCATACGGAATGCACCGACAGCGACAGCAGCAGGGTGCTGCGAGGAGCCCAACTTCGTACCGTTGGTTCTCCTACCACGTTCCTTCGTTTCACGAACGAATTTCTCCGGTATGTCGACTACCTAACCGACTTCTTTTTCTTTCAGATAGTTGTTTTATTTCGCTTTGTACGCGATAGAAAATGAGTCCCAAAATCGAGAAAAATTCGATTTTCGGAATTTAGAAACTGTCCCGAAATCCAATGTTGACGGTCGATTACGACCAGAATATTATGAAACTTAGAAAACGCTTGAACAACCTTGTAGACGACATAATCAAGATGGAGACCATATTTTAGTTTAATTTCTAGTTGGTTATTTTTTGTTAAAAGTCAATTCAAAAATCAGGAAAACTTGGCAAAAAACGTTTGAAAACTAGAATTCTTCTGATCCAACGTGTGTCCCGCCAATCCGGGTGACGTGGTCGCGAACTGAAAGCATCGAAAGGTGCGTAACGGCTTCGTGGTCGTGTGGGCTTTGACGGAATTCAATTGGTCGCATGTGCACGACGAATTCGATGCGTATCCATCGAAATTCACCGTATCGGCCTCTGTGCAAATTCTCAATTACTTTGTACATGCTCGTCAGATCGAGACGAAACTTGCGCCATAGGACCATATCATTTTTTTGGTCCTGTATTGCCAAGTTTGGTCCAATTCTGAGACAGTTGAATCAGAGTGCCTTTTTGAGGGCCCTACGGTCCGACTCAACAGGCATTTTATGCACGGGCCCGCCGAAATCTAACTTTGGATATATGATTGGGTTCGTATCAAAAAACTGGACCTGTTGCATATAGTTTGACGATATGGAGACCATTGACTCTGGCACGTTTTTCGGTGCAAAGCGGGTCCAATAGCGGGACATCGTTTTTGCCTAAAATTATCGTTTTGCTCCTGTGTCCAGAATTGGACTTAAGGACAGGCAATCCTAGCTAATTTGACTATTCTGAGAACGTTGGAAATGTTTATTTCAGCATCTGGAGACTTTTGCATATGTGACTTTAGTGACTCATTTGATGTGGTTGTACTATCGGTTTCTCCAGCTAAGGACCTCAGGCAAGTGCACTTTCTGATTGCTTTCGATTCATAGTAGTCTTTTCATTTCATGTTTATACATATATCTTGCTGCTTGTTGACACGCTCGTCATACGGAGTAGTCGGGAGGGGAAATATCTTAGTAGACATGTGGACTACCCAGAACTATCCCCATAATGTCTATTCGTGGACAATAGCACCTATACACGACACGTGCAGGTGCCGGATTTACCCCTACCCGTTCACATGTCGAAAAGGATATTTCACACCACATTGGTAGTTGTCTTTTATTTATTTTTTTTCTTCTCCACCGTGCCATATCATCAGTACTTTCCAATTTTCATATCTCATATGTTATTTTATGTCTTGTTAATTCTATTATGTTTTCGCATTGCCGTCAGTTTGTGTGCTTGTTCCATTCCTGACAGAAAACCAACATTTTTCAGTTTTAGCCGTGATCACTCTTAGCACTGGAAAGACATGGGTATGCTGAGGTCGACCTAGATAGTGGAATTAGTTATCATTTTCATTAATTATAAAATCTTATATTCTTTAATTATAAATGTTGTAAATGTTGTAACAAATTTAGAAATGTGAATGAGTAGTAAATATTGTATTTTGAGCATTTATTTCTTGCGGGCTTGACAGCGTTCTACTGCCGACTCTGCGGCGTAGGCTGGCTTGGACACTTCTCGTATCCGAAAAGCGGGTGCGGGTCGTGACACTTCCGCTATATACCATATTCACTTCCAAGTTCCTTTCAGTCTACCTAAGATTATCATTGCTGCTATAGAACGGTGTCACAAAAAATAGCGATGACTTCTCTATTCGATGTATCTGCCTTACATCTTTCAGTACTCTGAGGTTATCTTGAACGATTATCCCCAGGATCCTCCACCTGCCCATCTTCATGAGCATCATAGAGTTGCTCTTATTCCTGTAGTTCAGGCTCCTCCTTCTCCTCCAGTTGACCCGTCAGCCGACAGTTCACATCCTTTCCATCCTTTCAGTGGTGTTACCATTTAGCCTCTTCAGGCCTTGATGATGGATCAATTTCGGTCCATGGATTTTCGTACCATTCTTCAGTTACAGGCCATATCCATCACCATCAGGGACGTTACCTATAGTTTTACTCACAACCCTGGCGGTCATATTCCCATGGTTCGTGACCCCTCGGTGATTGGTTATTGTATTGATGATCGAGAGGCTCAGCGATACTTTAACCATTCTGTTGCCCGTTATGATCTTCACGACACTGCTGAGTCCGATCCTTCTAGGGCGGCTGATGCCGATGACGATGAGGTTGATGATTGAGGATGTTCCTAGTGATACAGCATCACTTTTTTATGCTCCAGTTATTTTTTTCATGTATTAGTGATAAATGCTTCTTTTAAGTATTATCAGACTTTAGTTATTATGAGACTTTTATTTTTAGCTGGCTTGTATGCACTTTCTGCTTTCCGTTTATATATCAGTTTACTTTTTCTAGCACTATGAGTTATAATATTTTTCTTATGCAATTACCTATTTTCTATCTATGCTAAGTACATCACTTTACTTTCGATCATTTTGATTATATGACAAACGGGGGAGAAAATGTAATACTTTCATTACTTTGTTGATTATCAAGCTACAGTGACAAGTTTGCTATAAAGGTTTTTTTGAGTTTGCTTTAAGGTTTTTGGCTTGAGATTTTTTTCTAGACTTCACAAATGTTCATACAACTTGATTTATTACGGGAGAGCAAGTCTATTAGCAAGCACTGTACCAATGAATAAGCTACTTTCGTATCGCACCAATCTTCTTCCCTACAAAACTGACCAATGATAAAGTATCAATCATAGTTTTGTTAAATTACCAAAACGGGGGAAATTGTTGGCCCATGCAGTCATGATCAACCTGATTTCGATAATTGACTTAAACTCTGAATTTCATATAAAAAGATTGAAGATCGCAACATATATCATCAGAGCAGATTTTTTTTACTTATGTATTTTCTATATTTGAGTTTAGAAAATTTGTGAGTCGGGATCACTAGCAATTTAGAAGATCATCCTTGCAAACCTATTCTTTGACCCAAACCAAACCAAACATTCCCTTGCTAAACCAAACCAGGCCAGATAACCCTTAGCCGACTCGGGCCGAGTTCATACCGAACTTGGTCCACCAGTATTACTACTGGTCAGTGAAAATAATGAACGTTGCCCTAGCCAAGTTCTGTCGGAACTTTGGTTCAAAAATTCCTATAAATAGAGAATAATTTGTCATTTCTACTCACTCATTCATTCTTCATCTTCTCTGTATATTCTAAAGCCTTTCTATTTACAAAGAGCTTTCAATCTTCCTATTTCTAAGAAAACTCCCTTTTTCTAAGTGATGGTGGTTTCCGATTATGAGTACTTGAGTTGTACAAGCTTGGAGTCTAAAAGCTTTCTTCAGAAAGGTGTTGAAGTATGATCGTGGACTTCCGATTAAAATACGGCGGTGTTAAAGTTGGTATATTTTTTGGAGTAAAGCACGCGGTATAATCTCTATTTCAAATAGTGGATTAATAGCGAGCAAGAGTTCTCGCGACTGGACTAGTCCTCTCAGAGGGAAACCAGTATAAACTTCGGTGTCTGCGTATTACTTTCTTGCCCTATTTAATTACTGCTTTACTTCACTGCTTTTAAGTATTTACTTTTTTTACCTTTACTTGCTTAAATTTTTATTGGGGATATTTTTATGCCGCACTTTATTTACGCCTAGAGGTGCCACCGATCCTACACATGCTTCAATTGCACTCGTTCTATTCCTGACTGGAAACCTATTTTTCAGATTAGTCGCTTGCTACTCTATGCTTTGGATCCTTGGGGAGATATGGGTATATGCTGAGGTCAATTCTAGAAGACTAGTTAGATAGATGTGTTGAAAGTCATTTTCAATATTGTGAGATATTGTATTTTTAAATATAAAACTTATGAATATTGTAAATGATTTAGTTATTATGAATGAGAAAATAAAAAGATATTATTTTATGAGAAATATTATGATTTTGATCATTGCGGTCTAGACAGCTCACTACGTTGATTCTGTGACGTAGGTTGGACTTGTCCACGCACTCACATCCCAAAAGGTCGTGACACCAATATCCTTTCCTATTAATTATCGACTCTTCAAAATCACTTCTATCCAACATTTAAGCCTCATTTCTACAAACTAGCTATCCCAGCTCTATAATCTACCCAGGAGACTCTTGGTAAGGTTTACGCACCAAGTCTATCTCTCGACACAAGGACGTCTGCCTAACCGCTAGGCTATCTTTACTAGGCTAAAGTCAAAGTCAGTGTTGGGATCACCATTTCCAAACAACGATATCAAAACTTACCCCCACCCAATTTTAAGTTCAAACCATAGTCGATAGTACATGATGTTTTACCCAAGCTCGTATCACCCCAATTTCTAAACTTCGAACATATATTTCTTCTATTCATACTGGCGTCGTTCAGTCCAAGGAGTCCGAGTCATTCAACATAGTTATTCCTAGGTTAACTCCATTCACGATTATCCTCGATTATGTAGGAACATTGAGCACCTCTAGTGGGGGGTAAATAAAGTGTATGTGTGTAGCTGAATAAATCACCACTTAAAATATTTACGATAGTAATCAAACATATATGAAGTAGGTAGTAAAAATAAATGCATAATGTAAATAAGTTCAGAGAAGCAAGCACAAACACCAAGGTTTATACTGGTTTTCCTCTGAGAGGACTAGTCCAGTCTCGAGTGCTCTAGTTCAATGTTAAATCCACTATGCAATGAAACACAAGCTTTGAATCTGAAGTGCTTGCAGCTCCTTACAACACGTAACTTTTATCTAAAGAGCACTACTTTAACTTGCAAGCCTTTAATCCGAAGGAACTGTCGACTTTAATAATAAGATAAAATGAACTGGTTTTCAAGCCTTCTTTACAACTCGAGCAAACTTCTAGATTGAACCGAACTGACACATGCTTGGCTAAGTCGTAAAGGCTTAGATAGGAAGGTTAAGTAGCTCCGAGAACACCTAAGGAATAGAAGAGAAGGGAATGGAATAAGATCAAATGAATAGGGAAATCTCTTCTATTTATAAGGTTCTGGGAGACCGAAATCGGGCAGAGTTCGATTGCCAAACGTTCATAAATTCAAACATTGGAGCTGAATATATAGGGTGACTTGATCGAGTGGGATATTGGATTAGAGGGGACAGAGTTCGGTCCGAGTTCGGGCATAACTCGGTCCGAGTTTGATTATCCTGTAATTAGGTAGGTTTAGCTCTTTTTGAGTGGATTTTGGGCTCTTTTGAGTGGGCTTTTATGTAGGCTTTTTGTGGATAGAATGAACATTATTGATATAGGCTTTCTGTAGTCTTTTTGGTAGAGTTTATGAAAATCTAAGACAAGTGTCAAATCAACCCGATGATATTTTTACTAGACACGATAAAGTAAAAATACATAAATAATTGGAAAAACCAATAGCCCTTTGATGACGTCTTTTTCTTGATATTTGAGAAGACTTAAAGACGCCTTTCTCCTTGACGGCAGTTGTCGAAAGAAACAAATCTAGAAATCTAAAAAAATTTCTTGTATAACGTCGTCTTTGGTCCATTATTAATTCTTCATTGTATATCCTGGTTTGATCATGCTTACTGTTTGTCTGCAATTGCATGTTAGGCGAACAAAGCAGTATAACAATATTATAATTTTAATGAATAGTAGGACTATAACACCGACATGCCAGTCGTATAATAGATATACGTAAGCTGCAAATGCAGTATAACCATGACAAACTAATCTCATCCACAAAATAAAAGAGCAAAGATATCATAAATCAACTATGAATTATTATTTTATAATTTTGTTGGGCGGTGACAAATCTATTATCAACTATTTTAAAGGAGAAATAATACAAAAACAATGAAATGATTTGTCAAGAGTAACAAAGGACGATCTAAGAGCAAATCACTTTGAAGGAATAGAGAAGATCACGGCCTTGGCTAGAATACCTGTAGATAGTCAAGAAAACACACACCTGGAGAAATGACCAGGTCCTCAGAGGGACGTACCAAGATACATATAAACATGCCATATAATTGAATATAAATTGCTTAATAATAAGTCAATCGGATCATAACATGGTCCAATACTCCATATTTGAAATAGCGTACCATCCTCCCAACCAAATAAAGACAGGAGATGGCACCCTACTCTATGATGAAGTATCTTTCTATACCATAAATCCAATATTGTATCTAGACCACAATAAGGTTCAGTACCTTTCATCGAAGAAGTAAGCCACACCTGCAACCAAACAAGGACAAGGTGTGGCAAACAAGCCCACAATAAGATACTGTTCCAAGTCACGATCAGGTATAAGTTCACAAACCAAAAGTATTTATACCTAACGGATAAGGTAGCCTAACCATACTAAGTGAATGCAGTTTAAGAACAAACCTCCAATGCATTCTCTCTGGCTAAAATGGGATTAGCATAGTCCCTACATGGGGCACCAGGGGCCTCAAAGCATAACCGTTCCTCGAACGTTAGTGGCTAGCAATAAAAAAAGGGGTCATCAACCCGCATCTCCAACGCAGCGTACGGTCACAAAGGTAATGTGTATAGTAGCCCATACGCTAAGGAAATGTCCT
This sequence comes from Iris pallida, assembly GCA_029216955.1. Taxonomy (NCBI): domain Eukaryota; kingdom Viridiplantae; phylum Streptophyta; class Magnoliopsida; order Asparagales; family Iridaceae; genus Iris; species Iris pallida. Next base: position 20,918 of record JANAVB010000490.1, read on the forward strand.
CCCCACCCCATGCCTATATGTTGTCTTCACAATACATGACCTTTATTAACCGTTATGTCAAACCAATAATGCAAAATACTATTAGCGGTTAACCCTATCGCATGGCTTATACGTACTGGTGGCCAGCCAGCTACGTATGTCCGAGTTCTATATGCGACTCATGACTTCATGGCACAAATGTGTTAAGGCCTATGAATGCAACACAACAAAAGGGTAGTCTTTAAGTCAAGATTTATTGAGCATATAAATAGTTAAGTAACAGGTGTTCGATGTAACAAAAGGTTGAACGAACCTTTTGCTTTATTGAACGTATAAGGTATCTGTGTACAAAGAAGGAAGTCCTAAACAGGATCTTCTAAGTACAGAAAGAATAGGTTTCTGGAAAAGTATGACGATGGAGATCGAGCACTGCAGCGGCTCCTTTACTCCGTTGATGATCTGACGACGAATAAACCTTGCTATGGCTCTCTGGCGCCTTTGATGGGACTCTGGGGTCACCAATCAAGAGGCTATCTAGATAAGAAGATTTCTTGAAGATGGTTGGTTGGTTGATTCTTTGGTTGATAGGTGGATGAGGGTGGTCGACTATTCATGGATAGAGATCGCTGCTCCTTTGGAGATTATCGATTGTTAATTTTCCTGTATTAATCTATTGATTTATGCTTTGGTGGAAGAAGAACTCCTCCTATTTATAGAGAACCAAGCACATATGCGATTGCATTATTGTTTCTAAGATATGAAAGAATATGTCGTCATTACACGGTGTGGACTTCTACGGCGCTGACACGTGGCAGACCTCGAGATTTACCTCAAACGAGATCTCTGGTGGTTATAAACATAACCGAAGGAGGTGACACGTGGCACATGCCGATTTGCTTGCTCGGATATAGCCGAATAAATCTTAGGATTTCATCTTAGATTTGGAGTCTAATTGATCCTTGTCTAAGACTTAAATCAATCTGATATGATATCAATCATGATTTAATCCCAATCTTCTTTACAAGAGGGGGTTTAAACAAACCAATTAGGGTGGACCCATGCTTCCTGTGCCTCTGGTGACGACTAAGTGCTGCTGTGCTTCTGTGGCGACAAGTAGACCGTGCTTTTGGAGACGAAGGAACCTCTGTGCTTTCAGGTGACGAATGAACTTGGCTTCGAATGACGACGAGACTTCTGTGCATATAGAGCAACTTATAAAGCTGTGTTTTGGGCTAACAGAGTCACTGTGCTATAGAGACAAGTAGGCTTGTGCTTCAGGTTGGTGAGGTTACTGTACTTTTGGAGTGATAGGTTGACATACATTGGTTGCGATAAAAGTTCCTAAGTCTCTTGTAGAGAAGTGACTTAAGCTTCTGGTCTGGAGCAGATGAATGCACCGTAGGAATAGAGATGATGTGAGCATATCACCATCCTGTACCTCATACGGACGCAGGTAAGTAGCTGCGTCTCTGAAAGTGAAGGCATTGGCTGCGAAGGGAAGGGTATGACACCCTTGTGTGTCTGGAGATTGGCCCAGGCAGATAGCTGCACCTCTGGAGTGAAGACATTGGCTTCTGGAATAAAAGAAGGGGAGGAGGGCCCTACCACCATCTCGTTTCTGAGGTTGGTGGAGGCAAGTGGCTGCGCGTCTGGCTTGAAGGCTCTGGCTTCTTTAAAGTAAAGAGTGATAAATACCCGCTCTTTAAGGACTTCTCCCTTAATTGCCACCATAATATGGGGAATTCCAAGGGTCTATGACCAACATTCAAAGTGTTAAGTCTTAGTTTTGTCTCATTAATGCGAGAATTTTGACCGTCGACCATGTGGTGTGCGCTCTAGGCCACTCTTGGTCCTATAAAAGGGGAAGTTCTCCTCTGAAGAGTCGTTGTCTTCTTCTCGGTCCTTCACCACCATGCGAGATCCAAACATTCCTTCAAGAGGCGATCAGCCTTGTGTAAGTTGGTTGTTGGTTGAGGCTTCTCTCGTTTGTAGGAGCCACATTCTTATGGAGGAACTCTGTGTAGAAGGAGTCATCACTGCCCTTGAGAAGTATGCAAATGTCCTTCTTAGGGAGTTCGACTCTGAGCGACGTCTGAGGGATGTGGAAGATCCAAGCTACGGGTTCAAGATCGGTTTCTCACCCGATGACTAGCCGACCGTGCTCTGCCTTGATCTTTGGGAGCATTGGGGATTCACCGTGTTGTGGTTCTGGGTCATCCACTGCTTCAGTATATTAGAGCTCTAGCTTCTCTTGGTGACAAGTTGGTTGGCTCTGATGACGCTATAAGTTGGTGGGGAAGAGACTTTGATGTAGACTATACATTTCTCTTTTGCCTATGACGATCACACTATGAAGGCTTCCCATTGAAGACGATCCTTCCTTTATGTTCATAGAAATTTCTATTCTCACTTGTGTAACAAAGACCTTATAATCGATCATTGTAAATGAGATTCAATTAACTTCTGTCTTATGTACTTGTGATAGGCTTGTGTAATAGACCCTTGTAGCGACGATCAATAAGAAAAGTGCTTTTTCTGAACTTCATCCTGAGAATGTCTTCGTCTTTGGTTGGTCTGCGCATCTCACTATCTGCGCCTCTGTGATGTTAGGCCGGTAGTGGGGAAACTAACCTGTGCATTATGTGATCTGGAACATGGTAGGAAGAGGGTGGACGACGAGAGCACCCTCATGTGCCTTGCATCAGTTGTAATTTTTTATGCTTCTATAAGACTCCCTTTAAAGTGTCTCGAACTTGGTTCAAGCTCGGAGAACTTTGAAAAAATAAGCATGACACGTGTTTTCTCTTTTTTTGTAGAGGACATACCCATCACCTCCTGCGGACATGCTGACGATGTGCTTAGGCTCCAGCATTAAATACGTTAAGTCGTCTCCTCCTTAAGTGTGATCATGACTCCTCGTATCACGTGGACATTCATCATGACCCTTTTTTCTGAACCCACGGCATCCGAGGCATTTTGTCTTCTCTCACTAACGTGTCCTTTCTTATAAGTAAGCATTTTAGAAGAGAGAGAACCTTCATGCCTTCATATTTTTTCAGTAGTCTATGCCAGAGTTCTTTCTTTCTTCAAAACCCTAGCTCTTTGCCAAGGCCCCCTAAAGGTCAAAAACCTTAAAAGCTCTTGCGTCTGGCCCCAAAAAGGTGAAAGGAAAGAGGATTATTTCTGATATTGGCGATCTCGATGAACCTTCAACTGTTGGCGCAGTAATTCATCTCGATGTGCGCCCGCCTGTAGCAGGTATCTACTTTGATATCCATGCTTCTGCGGGCATCTGCGCTAATATTGTATACGCTCACCCTTATTTATGTATTTTTTTTGTTATTCAGTTTCTATGACCATCCCATTAAGCAAAATCCTCTACGACTTTTCTCTCTGTTCATTGGGGATTGACCTCGAACAGGAGCTCATCATCCCTTTTCAACAGTCGATTACCGTGGACCAACCAAACGGGCAGCTGAAAGAAATATGGGGGCAGATATCGGCTTACTTCTGTTGTATGCTGGACCAAGGAAGGTTGACCCCTTCTCAGGATACTAGTGCAGGACAGTTAAAGCCCCAATTTATTTTTGGTGACAGATTAGTCCCAGAGGAGTTAAACCTCTTCTCCCTGAGATCGGAGTGGTTTATCAAGAGTAACAACCTCCTCCTGTATATTCTTGCGACCGAACGCCATTTGATATTTTTGGTCTTCTTCTGTTTTGTCGAGGAACGACGATTGGACTGGGGCTTAACCCCCAGTCAGGTGGGATTGACATCGGGCTGAATCCAGGCGGGCGAAGGTTCCGCAGATCAGAGTATTCATATGCATATCCCGGGTAGTTCATCATCCTCTCAACGAGTGTTTCTCCCTGGACATAGGTTCAACGATGTGCCTACTGAATTGTCACTGTCTCGTGCTTCTATTTTCGCCAATAAACTCTTGGTATCTGGCCGTAGTTATCCGAATTTCGCCCCGAAGGATAGATGCAGTTTGATCGAAAGTGGAGTGACCTGCCCGATGGGTATTGAGTACTTTTAAGGAGGATATTACGCATACTAACCTTCGTCGTGCCATTAGTGGCACAGAATATGGCATTCCTTCCAATCGGTCTATGTTCCTGGTTTTACTGGAATCGTTTAATTGCGACACCGGGACCTTCTTTCTATCCTACGGATAAATGGGGCTGGCCCTTCAAGAGATGTTTGCCGTTTTTAAGCTACCTTGGGGCAATAACCCCTATAAAGAATATTGTCCTACCCAGAAGGCTTAAGGGGCTAGAAGATCAACATCCTGAGCTGGTAGAGGTGTACAAGGAGTTACTTTGTCATTACTAGGTTTGTGTTCGTCAGGATTCCACGTACGCCTTGCCCCATACGAATGCTTGGAGGTAGTATTTTTTGGTATCGACCCATCAACAGGTCGGGCTATCCAACCCTCTATTCGTAAGGCGTACAGCCTTGCTGAGATTGAAGACATAGAGGTGAAATCAAAGACACAGCCGCCTTCTGTGGTTGATGAGGAAATCTCTGCTTCTGCGGTCTTTAGTTGCTTCCACCAAAATTTTGTTCCTGTTAGCCGAAAACCGACGTTAGCAGCTTTTCTGATGATGTGGTTACAGAAAGCCGTGGTCCCCAGAGGACTAGGCTCCGTGGCGACTGGGCAAGGAACTCAACATGCTGGCTGTAAGGTTGGCTCTTGGCCATTCGTTGGCATTGCTTTTGGTTATGGTCTCCGACCTTCTAAGAGGTCTTAGGGATTTCTCTGGCAGGATTATAAAGCCTTCCAGTCGAGGCAACGTATTTTCTCGAGCAAAATTGCCCTACCATTATCTGATGGCCTGGTTAGCTTTACATCGTCCAAGGCTGATTACTTCCAATTTCCTAGATAGCGATGTTGGTGAAGATGCACTCATGTTCCACTATCATAAATCGAAGTTGTTTTATGTACACATCCCGACATGTAGGCCGTAGCTCCCCTTTCCAAAAAATTTTAAAATATTTTTTATATTATATTGATTTAAATAGTGATTTTAGAATTTTATAAATGTTTGTTTAGTTAATTATTACGGTAGATGATTTTAGCCATGGTTGAGTTTTGAAGTACCAGACGACTAAGAATTATGGCACGAGTAGTGCAGCGACGTGCCTTGACTAGTGTATTAGCCATGCCAATGAAGGCCGGGCCATGGTGATGTCCTAACTAGGAAAACCAGGCCAAGTTGCGACTTAACACTATAGAACTTTTTAATTATTTATTAATTATTATAACTTGTAGGAGACCTGTTTGTGTCGATTAGCCCGAACTGGGCCCGAATCGAATCCAAGCCTTTGTAGGTATATTGAGACCAAAGACGACCCATAGTGTTCATTCATGTTTCATATTCTTATTGTGGATTGAGATATAGATTTGTTTGCCATGATTTGGCAGCATACCCTAGCCTTGACAGCGTTTACGTATTCGAGTCGGGCTGGAGTCCGTTCGATACGTAGCTGGCTTGCTCACGAGCTCGCGTCCGAAAATCGGGTGCGGGTCGTGACAAGTTTTTTGGTGGCCCATGCAGGTAAGAGCATATCGTATCGGTTACGTAACTGTACTGATACGAGCCTGCGAATTTGACTAAACCCTTAGAAATCTCAATCCACTCTGCTTTGAAAATTTCATAGAAATTCTCTACGTCCTTGAAAACTCCATATTTGCTCTCGAATTACTTTCTTGCTTTCCGTACCATTAATTCTCGTCCCTTCCTATTTCGGGGTGACGAACGATCGTGTTGTCTAGAATTCACCCGAGATTCTTAAGTTATAGTATAATATTGCTTGATTTTGAATATTTGGTTGTTTGATAGATATGGGGGATTAAAGATACCATATGTCTTAGATATTTTGGTAGAATTATTAGCCACTAGTTGGAAAGATATACGATATTAGTGGCCATGTTTTGAGGAGTAGTGAGACCAAAGGTGGGTAGAAGTCTTCGAGATTTCGTGGTTACAAATAGTTAGGTGAAAGATATAAACTATTTTGAGGAATTTAATTTGAGGAGATTAAGGTAATAGTAGACTTTGAATTTTAGGGAATAGTTATGAATTTGAATTTCGAGGACGAAATTATTTTTAAGATGGGTAGATTTATAGCTCCCCTTCCCGAAAAATTTTAAATATTTTTTTATATTATTTATTTGATTTAAATAGTGATTTTAGAATTTTATAAATGTTTATTTAGTTAATTATTACGGTAGATAATTTTAGCAATTGTTGAGTTTTGAAGTACCAGACGACTATGAATCATAGCACGGGTAGTGCAGCGGCGTGCCTTGACTAGTGTATTAGCCATACCAAGGAAGGCCGGGCCATGGTGATGTCATAACTAGGAAAACTAGGCCAAGTTGTGACTTAACACTATAGAATGTTTTAATTATTTATTAAATTATATTATTGACTTGTAGGATACTCGTTTGTGTCGATTAGCCCGAACTGGGCCCGAATCGAATCCAAGCCTTTGTAGGTATGTATTGAGACCAAAGATAACCCATAGTGTTCATTCATGTTTCATATTCTTATTGCGGATTGAGATATAGATTTATTTGCCATGATTTGACAGCATACCCTAGCCTTGACAGTGTTTACGTATTCGAGTCGGGCTGGAGTCCGTTCGATACGAAGCTGGCTTGCTCACGAGCTCGCGTTCGAAAATCGGGTGCCGGTCGTGACATAGGCGAGTGCTAGGTTGCCCGGATAGATATAGCTTCAACCCGGTCTCGCCTTCTTATGGAGCCCATGGAGCTGGCGACGAACTTGACGATCGAGCCGGTGTAGAAGGGGGCTTGACTTCTGGTACTTTTTGCTGGCTTTATATCCACCTTTCGTACCTGGTTTATCGGAGCTAGTATAAGGTGTACTTAAAGCCTTATCTGCCTAGCCGCTTCGTACGACAGTTTAGCTATGGCCAAACCATGATGAGCAACCCTAGCCCCAGTTTAGGGTATGAGGGAAGTTTGTTGGACGGTGCCCGTGCTTGGAAGTATTATACTGCTGCTTCCACTGGGGACACGTTTGCCTTTTCTGACGTGAATGAAGAACCCTACGTTTTATTCTCTGCCATAAAGTTTTATTACATGGTTACTCACTTTTGCCAAGTTTGGCCAGGAATAGAACTTCATTATGGGTACCCAATTTGATAAACTTCAACCGATGCTACAGGGAGTGGAAGAGGCTCGCCATGAGTCTCCTATTGCTTCAGACAATTCTCAAGAACGACGAGAGGATGAAACACCCTTAAGCCTTCTGATGAAACATACCCTTTTGTCGTCTTCAACCGCTGCCCATAAGAAGGTGAAACGGACGATTCCACGGAGGGGTCCTCTACGGAATCGCGTTCCTTTCGTTACCTCATCTTTTCAGGTCCTATTCTGACCCCGAGTCCTTGTCTGCGGTTC